>MQRK01233039.1:20834-35606 GCA_001938485.1 Girardia tigrina | reverse complement strand
ATATATATATATATATATATAATGCAAACAAAGGCCATTATTGATTATTAAATTTATTGACAATACATACGCGTTTCACCATTTCGGCATCTTCAGTGCAATGACAAAAAGCATGTTTTTGAGACGTATGATGTAATAGTTTTCAACTATATAAATAGTAATTAATCACTTTATTTCATTGCACTGAAGATGCCGAGATGGTGAAACGCGTCTGTATTGTCAATAAAGTTAATAATCAAAAATGACCTTTGTTTGCATTTTTATTAAAAATGCCATTATTAATTCTAGATAATATATATATATACATAAAGTCAAATTTGCCTAATCCGGATATTCGTGAAATCCGGAAGATTTTTCTAAACCAAGTCTATATTTTGTAAACCTTATCCGTATATTTAATATTGTTGAACGTGAAATTAAGCACGAATATCTATGGTTAAAATGAAATAAAAAATTTAAGTTCTGTTCAGTAGTAAATATTATTATCATAAAAAAGATATTAAAAGATATTGATTATTTAATTTATTAATTATTTAGTTATTTATTTTTTAGCTATGGCCAAGAAGCGAGCACAAACAGAAATTCGCTTAGAATGCAAGTATAAATTCGTCTATTTTGCAGAGCAAAACAAGGCCTTAAAGCAAACTGATATCACGAAGCATTTTGATGTCAAAACGCAAACACTTTGTGATATTTTGAAAGGCCAAGAAAAAATTAAATGTCTCTGCAGTGAGAAATGCATCACTGGAAATATTAAACGAATAAAATCAACGAAATTTGAGCAGACATCCAAAGCTTTGGTAGAATGGTTCACAATCATGCGAACAGAACAGCCAACTGAGTGGAGAAATTCTTAGACAAAAAGAAACGACATTTGCCAAGACTCTGGGAGAAATAAGTGGAGACGTAGAAATAGACACAAATTGGATAAACCAGTGGAAATCAAACCATGACATTTCTTCAAAAACAACAGAGATCTTAGACGTGGTCTAGGAAGATGAAATTGATGATTCTGATGTTCTTGTTGTTCTTAAGTTCAAGGAAACAATGTAAGCTTTGCAAGTAGTGGAACGATTCTTACTAACTCCTTCAAGATTTACTGATTCTCACTTACGTGCATTTTCGAATCTCAATGAAGAAGTGTTGATAGAGATGACAAAGGCGACAAAACAAACGAAAATAATGGACTTCTTCAAGAATGCATCGTAAAGTACAGTAAGTAAGTCCACAGTGCATACAGTATTTGTTTTACCTGTGAATGAATGTTTTTGAGTGTGAATCTGAGTTGGTGTAGCTTTTAGCTTGTTTAATTGGTGAATAAATGGTCTTTTTGTACTACTAAACTTCTCCAATTATTGTTTATTAATTCTTTGTTTAAATACTTTAAGGAATTGTTGTTTTCACCTTGGAGATAAAGTAAATAGGTCATTTACTGTCTCCATAAATTCCAACATAGCTTTACATCACTATCCCCTGTATCGGTACCTTTTTCTATTGTTAAATAAAAATGTTAAATAATTGGAAATTTTATCAGTAAATATTAAATTTGAAAGGACTTTACTGGACAATTTTTTTATTTATTTTAATTAAATATGTTAAGAATGGAGAAGGCCTTACTTTGCCCATTTAGAATACTAATTAATGGGATGTCGTATTCTTATCAATAATGATTCAAAGAAAGGTCATTATGTGAATAAAAGCCCTTACAGAAAACTTATCCTTTGAAATGGAATAGATTATATTTTTAAAACGTAATCTATGATTAAGAATCTTACTTGATCAGCTTTATATCCTTCTGAATATGTTATTTTGATTATTTGTTTGTACTCTTCAATGCTTTCTTCCTTTTTTCCTTTTAACCAGTGTTTGTGTACATTTTTGTCCAATGTAACCTTAATGTTGTTATCTATCTGTTTGCTTGGGTACATATTGAACAAGTGCATGGTTAATAAAAACTTATATTAATTATGTTTGAAGTTTAAAACTCTCTAAAATAACTCAAAATAAGGATGATCTTATGTAATTAAAATTTAAATTGTATTCACAATGAATAATGATTTTGTTTTTTATTTGTTTGACAGAAATTATTTATCTTATTTAGACCTTAGTTCACACGCTATTTTAATCTCATTCAATTTTAAGGGTTTTCTATTTTGTTCATTTTTATATACGAAGTATTAACATATCCTTTAAAATTATTTGTGTATTTTTTTATTAATTAAATTTGAAGATCATTACCAACATCCTTTATTTACCTTTAATCAAAGTGTCAAAACAGTGAAAGTTAACCAAATTATATAAAATAATTAAGGAAAATTTGCAAATCAAAAGAGTTTCACTAAAATAGTTTTCCAGATTTAAAGATGAAAATTCTGAGTTGAGGGATACTAAGAACATGTAAACGCTTTATTACATGAAAAAAACACTTCAAACAACAAATTAATTTACCTGAATAGGTGACCTCTAAACTATAGTTCATCACCTGGAACTGATATAAAAAATTCAAAAGTTGTTTGCGTAGGTCATGAATGCTCAAAGAGAAAACTACAAAAGTGTTTTATCAAGTCAATCACATCCATCATTTTAACGCGTTTAATCATGTGATTCGTGAAAATGGTATCTTTACATCAATTTCAAGTTTTACCTCTTCTAACGTTCTCACCAGATCTTGTTTGTGTTACTTTTTGTAAAGGTGTCCCAATCATGACGGCGCGTTGATTTTGGAATATTTTAATATTAATGATTTATTTTCAATAGCAATTTACATTTTCCTAAATATTTGAGTTTAAAAAAATTTGTAAATATTTTTGTGAATATATATTTACAGTACTTTAACTTCAATATTTTAAATATTTTTGAATTGATTAAATAATAAATGTAATAATTAAGATTTTTTGAAATAGCTATTAGAATTTCCTGAGTATTATATCAAACAAAAATATTATTAACATATGATTAATAAAACCGTGTTGTAAAACGTATTCAAAATCATAAATAAAAAAGGTCAATTTAAAATCAATAATCACTGCACAATTTAGAATTAAATTTTATTCCATCGAAAAACATAAAAATAATAAAAAATAAAAAAAATAATTTAGTGGAAATATTTTTTTGATAATTTTGCTTGGATAAAAAGCAAAAGCGGAGTTTGAAGTGTCTGTTGACGACGTAGACTTAATAATGGAGAAACTTCTTTTATTAATTTGTTCAATTTCCAAATGAAAAAAGGATAATAAATAATGATATTTATAAGGAAAATAATTACTAAAAATTGTTATGTAAATTAAGTAAAGTAACAGAGATAAACTAAAAACAGAACGTTTGTGCTAAGATAGATATCTGTAAGAGTAATAAGTCTTTCAATGAGTGGAAGATAAGTAAATATTTAGATTAGGGACTTTTTGTATTCAGGAAATTGGTCATTTGAAATTTATGATCAGCAGCCTTTTGCCAGGAGCTCCTCATCTTATGCACACCCTAATTGCTATTTCCCTAAGTAACTTCCAACAAATTAGTAGGATTACACAAAATTTGGATAAGCTTCCCAATGAAATAATCATTAGCATCTATATCATGCTTGGTTATAGACGAATTAATTCATCAAATCAACGTATTGCTATCCTTGATTTCATTTAAAACTTTTTTGATTGAAAATTGTATCTGAAGAGAAGCGCAAACATTTCATAAACAAACCTTGTGTCGAGAAATCAGTAATATTAGTGTGAAGACCCCAAAAGTATTAAATCGAAAAACTAAAGATAAAGTTCCATTTTCTAAAATTAAATTATCAAAAGTGAAATCAAACTTCCCTTTAGGTGTTCAATCTTCAATTTGTTACAACACTTTTAATAATAACTCGCCATAAAACTGATTAACAAACATTTTGATTAACGTATTAGATTAATCCTGTAAGTTTTAAACGATAATCTATTTTTAATGGTCAATTATGATTATGAAAGGAAAGAGGAGCAAAATTTTAACAAATTCAATAAACTGTTGATTACGAGAAAAAATGACTATAAGAAGAGTGGCTAAAAGAACAATTTATTTCCTATATTTCAGTTATTTAAGAATAGATGGTAGCCCCTAGAAATATCCATAACAAGTACAGTGCTGGAAAAAAGTATTTTGACAGTGCACTTTTTGCGATTTTTAGTGAAAATGTATTACCAAAAACAGTTTTTCATCCCAATTTTTTAATACAACCTTATAAACGTATATTTTATCTATATTAAGTAAAGAATTAATAGAGTGAGACTATTTAAGGATATTATGTGAGCATACATAATGCTTACATAATAATATGTATGCATGGCTATGTATACACATGTGAATATGCTCTTATATGTACAGTGTATGCAAAATAAGCTGCGTCACTTGTATTGCATATGATGCATTATCCTTCTTTCTTCCCTCATCAACCAATCAAATCGCGAATTTTTTTTGCTATGTCTGGAAAAAAAGTTGACCAAAAGATTTGAGGTGCTATTATAGCTTTACACTGCAATAAAAGTCTGTCAACAAGAGAAATTGCAGTTCAGTATGGAATTTCCCATCAATCTGTTGCCAATATAATAAAAAGATATGAATCCGAAGGCAATACTTCAATTAAAACAAGATTAGGTAGGCCTAAAGCAACCACTCCCCGAGTTGATGCACTAATAAGAAGGCAAGCAGTGAAGAATACCTTTATTACTTCTGCCCAAATCAAGCGCAATCTGACAGTGCAGTGCAGCAATGTTACGACACATACAATAAGAAATCGCCTGTGCAAGGAATTCAAAATGCCAGCCCGTACAGCTGTGAAAAAACCAATCATTACAAGTGCAATGAGAAAGATGCGATTACAATTTTGTGAAAAATACAAGAATTATACGATTGAACAGTGGAAAAAGGTCATGTTCAGTGATGACAGCTCATTCCAAAGCAACAATTGCCCCAATCAGACATTTCGAAGACATTTTCGTCCATGGTTGTACAATTTTCCAGCAAGACAATGCCTATTGCCATTGTTCAAAAAAGGCGCTGAAATGGTTTCAGGACAACAACATTGAGCTGCTTGACTGACCATCCAACAGCCCAGACCTGAATCCAAGTGAACATCTGTGGTCCAACATGAAGAGGAAACTCAGTGAGATTGATATAACATCTATAAGTCAATTAAAAGAGGAAATCAAACGGGTATGGTGCCTAGAGACCACTGCAGAGGAGTGCCAGAAACTTGCAGAGAGCATGCCACCCCGTATCGAAGCTGTTATCCGAAACAGATGGTACCCAACCAAATATTGAACTCGATTGGCTTAAACTATGATCCTTTAACGTATTTTATCAATTCCTGTTACTATTTTATTCATTTTATGCCGTATTATCCTGATTAACTTTTAGCTTGATATTTTATCGTTTTTAAATAAAAATTTCTCTCTTTTGATTGAAATTAAAAAATCCTGGTATTAATTCTTTACTTAAAATAGATAAAATATACGTTTATAAGGTTGTATTAAGAAATTGGGTTGAAAAACTGTTTTTGGTAATATATTTTCAGTAAAAATCGCAAAAAAGTGCACTGTCAAAAGACTTTTTTTCCAGCACTGTATAATATTTAAAAAACATATCCTCCATATTGATTTTCATGTGTGAAATATAAAATTCCCTTATCATATTATTTGTATTACTGACGAGTAAAACCTGAAAGAAGCCGAACAATTAAGAAATCACTTAACTCATCATTCTTTAAATGATTTTCAGAATAGATTTTACAAATGCATTTAATCTATACTTTTTCCGCCGTTAATTTTGGATACTTTTATTTCACGAAAAAAAACTTCTGATGATAAATTTAACAGGATTGCGACATTTGAAGAAAATATGAAGGTTGTGAAATTTATCACATATATTTTCTCATTTTTACCGATACATTTATATTCTTTAATAATATACTGCAACGAAATATTGAATTATAATATTAATAATAATAATAATAATAATAATAATAATAATAATAATAATAATAATAAATTAATTTTAAGTAAACATTGTAAATAAATTACATCTTCATAGATTTATTTGGAATGTATTTCACTTCTACCAAATATTTATCATTGATCTTTATAAAAATTTATCTTTGTCTTTAGTTGTTGTTATATTGTTTCAATCAAAAAGTTTTCTTGAAATATACCATGAATCTAAAGCAAACTTAGAAAAAGAAGCACAAATAGGAAAAGTTTGAGAACCACGCATTTATAATAAATAATTCTTTGTAGGAATGAAGAGAGTGCCCCACTAATCCGAATAAAAGGTTTCTATTTATAAAAATTGTTTTACTCACGAGAAAGATTTTCCGTTAAAAGTGGAACATTTTATTATATTGTATGTTATGTTATTTTAAAAATTTCTTTTTAAATTTTACTCAAGAAGAAAATAAATTATTAACTTTTCAGTTTAATTAACTTTCAAAATGAGCAAGAATATCTAATGTTAAAATTAATGTTCTCCCTTTACAAATCAATTGAACCTCTTTTGGTTGTTAACATGAATTTGTTGGTGGTTGTTCAGGGTTTATTTGAGTCAAGCAACAAAACAAACTCAGAAATTTTATTCATTGACTTTACTTCAGACATTTTTTTATCACAATTTAATTGATGTTTTTAACTTTAGGCTATATTTTGTTTGCAATATAACATCTCAAGAACATTTTCTTTTTAAAACGAAAAAAAGCTCATCTGTTTTCTTAGAATTTGTTAATACGGTTTTAATGTTTAATACTTCCAATGTTCCTTTCAAAAAGTCAAAATTTTCCAAGTCAAATTAATAGAAATAATAATAAATCAAAAGTTACTGAATTTTAATTTAACTCCGGAAATTCACGTTATCACTTTCGTCGCCATACGAAGCCAGTGTCTAGTGGAGTATAGATTTATTTTCGTGGCTTTTGACAGTAAATGTATTCAACCATCAAGACTAAATAAACTTGCAAATGTTTTCAATTTTATCAAAATCGCTTCCATTTGCCGCCTGATTTACACCAAAAGATGCTTCTAATTTTCTTTTGTAATATTAATAACGACACACCAATAAAATGTATTATAATACAAGATTGGTTTAATACCCTATGAAAGTCGAGTTCTAAAAATGAACCTTGTTCGACGATCATTTAAGATATGAAAAATGTTTATCAAATAATATATCATATTGTAGTGGTTATTACTGTTTATAATAAACATAAATTTGATTTAAGTTACGTCTTAGAAATACACATGTCAAAGACCTTGTTCAAATATATACTGTTTTAATACTTTCTTTTGAAGGTCATCCTTATGAAAGATAAATATTATGAGGTCTTTTCTAAAGGAAACAATGTTTTTACAAATTTCTGATCGTAAATTTTAATTATACAATTCATATTAACTAATCTTCTTTAAAGTCTTTATGTTCTTATTGTCTAAATAATTTTTTTACAGCCCTGAGCTCAATTTTTTAATTTACTGACTATGCAAAAATGTCAGTGGGCAGGAAGCAGATATAATTAATATTCGATTATGCGCTATCAGACAGAAATACTCTCTTATTTTTTTCTACTATTTCTGATAGTTTCAGAAAATAATCTTCAGAAATTCTTTTGTGATGTAAAGAAATACTGTTTTTTTATTTTTCAATAATATTCTGATTTTGAAACATCTTAAGATTATTAATGATATTCATAATCTTATTTCTATTTTTAAACCAACTAAAAGGTCATTTTATATTATTAGATTGGTGCAACAATATAATAATTGATTTTGTCTTGTTAATTTTTAATTTGACATCATATTTTTAAGTATGTTATAATTTATTTAAAAAGTAAAATTCAAAGTAAAAATTTTGTTTCATTATGTTCTGTGTAAAATCTGTCTGAAAGCAAGGAATAAAAAAATCAAAAAGAAAAAATTAAAGAAAGGAAAGATAGAGACAAAGTTCAACATTTATTGAAAGGAACTTTTATTAACTGGTCAAACAACTGGGACGGATTTGAAAAGTTACGAAATGAACTCATGAATAATATAAATTGTCGCTCAAGATATACTTTTTTAATATTATTTTTTCTAAAACAAAAGGAATTTTTAAAATCCAACTTATGCCTATAATAGATTATTTTGGTCTTTTGGTTGTCTTCAGGAATATGCTCCTGCAACAAAGTTTATGAAACGTATTATTAAGAGCATTGAGACAATTTTCATTAGAATTTTTATTATTATCACATTTAGAGTCATTACAACTCTTGGAAAATCTTTCACCATTTGACATCGTTCTACTTGTTTTTTTTATTTCTATTTTTAATAATTATTAGTCTAACAATATTTAAATCTTTTTAAAATATTTAATTTCTACAAATATTAATTAAAAATAATAAATTTAACCATTTCTTAATAAAAAAACTAAAACCATAAAATGTTATCAAATTGTTAAAAAAATAATTCAATTTAAATTTTATTAATTTTATTTATATATAATTAAATGCTTTTCTTTAATTAAAAATATTAAACTTAATTTTAATGGTTAATTTAAAAAATATAAACTTATCAAATTATTATTTTCATTATGTTCGAATAGTCAATCACTTTAAATTAACAAAAATACCAATTTCCATCTGGGTGGGAGAATCACCATTCAAATTTGAACATACTCAAATCAACGTACAGAATCAATACTTTCACACATTCAAGCAATTTAAAATATTTCTCACATCCCCCTCGAATGAAAAGGCCTTAGCCATACTACATTTCTGATCAAAATGCTGTAATAATATAGCTGTATCTCATAACTTCTTTCGTGTCTTTACTTTATAATTTTAGCTGGTCCCATTTAACGGTCATCCTCTTTTGATGGGTTAACTTTCTTTATCAAGACTTTATCTCCGACCTGAAATATTCCTTCTGCGGTGTTTTTTCACCAATGTCTTAGTTTTCTTCGAAGATTTTCGTTTAATTATTTTTATTTAAATTTTTATTTAATCATATTAATCTCTTTTACCAAGAACATTGAGACAATTTTCATTTGAATTTTTATTACTATCACATTTAGAGTCATTACAACTCTCAGATGATCTTTCACCGTTTGACATCGTTTTATTATTTATCTTTTATCATGATTATTCGAACAATTTTTCAAAATCTTTTTAAAATATTTAACGTCTAAAATTATTAATTAAAAATAATAATTTTAACCATTTCTTAATAAAAACCTAAAATAATAAAAATGTTATCAAATTATTGAAAATGAATTTAATTTAAATTTTATTAAAAATATTAAACTTAATTTTAATTGTTAATTTAAAAAATATAATCTTATTAAATTATTATTTTAATTATGTTCGAATGTTCAATCACTTTAAATTTTAAAAAATACCAATTTCCATCTGGGTGGTAATCACCATTCTAAATTCAACATACTTAAATCAACATACAGTATCAATACACTTACACATTCACAATAGTTTAAATATTACTCACATCTTTAATTCTTTTTTATTTAAATAATTTAGTTTATTTTCTTATTTATAAAATATCATAACGTAAACAAAAGGCAAATCACAGTAATAAAAATTAACAGCGATTGTTCTTCAAAATGTTGAACAAAGTCGAACTGAATTTTGTCTTTGAGGATGATTAATAATGAATATAAATAATGATAATAAATATAATAATTATTTGAATTTAAATTTCAAACAACAAATTATAAAAACAGATACAAGAAATAAAACAAAATGCGTAAGATTTTCAACAAAGCAATTGTGCTGATTTGTAGTAATAATTTATCAATTTTTTTCTGGTTGATTCTCAATCGACAAAATAAAGTCTACAGAAACAGATACATGAAAGTCACTTTGCTTGAGCCAATTGTTAATCATTTGGTAAATTAATACAATATACATAAAATACTAGCATAGACGTTTTTTCTTTAATAAGTTTTCTTTTCCTAACGTTACTCTCTTGCTAGCGGCTCTAATGGAATTCTGATTTCACCCAATTGCTAAAGAGGTTTCCTCCGGCAGTGGTAAATCTCGATGTATAGCGAATCTTCAATGAACAGTTGAATATGGGCAAAAAGCTATATTTAGAAAGTGTTAGAATTATTCTTTTAATACAAAAAATATATATAGAAATATAATACTTATATATGTATGTATATTTATTGTTGAAACGCATTTTAGTATGTTATAATGTTTCATAATTATAATAATTTACAAAACAACTATAACAGACAAATTAAAATTATTTCAAAACAAAACATATTTTGTTATTATTGACAAATTAAACCAGAACAAACCCTCTATGAGAAATATTAATTGTAAATTTAGTCGATAGAAAGGGTACTTAATATTATAAATTATAAAGTAATTATTGGAAAATGAAATCTATTAATACCTTGATTTTGAGTAACACTAATACTCGAGCTGGCAGAGCCTGATCTGTTACTGTTTGGTTCCAATCCATTTTCAGGATCTCCAGATTCCAGTTTTTCATTATCTTTCTCTTTTAAATTCTTTTTCGGAGGAATCAACTGATATCCCCCTTGTTGAAGAGCTTTTAATACCACAGCAAGGGCGACAGCACTGGCCCTGAATCTAAGATGTTGTGGTCGAACACAAAGTTCTTGATCACAAGTATGAACGATTATATTTGTGTCTGTACTGGACATTGGCATTCCATGGTAGAGCATACTGACAATAGTATCTAATCTCCATACCTGGAAAAAAATTAAGATTAGTAAATATTAAAAGTTAAAAAATAAAACATAAAGATAATTTCTTTGATAAATTACCTTTGAGCAGATTTTAAATTATTTTACACGATTAACTGTAATTATTACCACCAGTACGTTAAGTACAAAGCTTAATATAGGTCAAAAATCAAAAATTTTCCCCTCGTGCATGATGAACTTAAAATATTTAAAAAAAATATTTAAAATTAATATTAGTCAAAAAGCGATTAATCACAAAATTTAATTGACTAATTTCCCTTTATTTATTTGTTAACATAATATAATGAAATAACGTAAATAATCGCTTATTTACCAACAACTCTGGAGAGCAGAAAAATTAAACGAAGAAAAGGATGATTTCCGACAAATGAGGATGTAAGGTTTAAAGGCTTGAACAAAGTTTTTAAAAATAAACGAATGTTGTTTCATCGAAGTTCGGAATCATTCTATATTAAATCACGGAGTTTCTCATATTATGTTTACTTTATCTTCAGTCGTAGTTCTCATTTAAATATCATTTTTTTAAAAAGTAGTATAAAAAAATAAAGTATCCGTTGGTCAATCTAATAGAGAATGAATACTTAATTTTTTTATTGTATAAAAATAAATCTAACCAAGTTAATCAAACTAGGTGCTTATTTGATGAAACTGATTAGATTGTAAAAAAATAGAATAAATTCAACGAATAAATGAGTATAATAATCTTGATTACAACTATTAACTTTTTATTCACAGAAAGGTTACTCACAGTAAATAAAATAGTACGTTAGAATGTTGATCAAATGTAGATGATAGTCACTATAAACAAATTATCCCCAAATTTCGTCGAAATAATAAGTAAACTGGAAATTCTTCGAAATATCAAGTAAACTGGAAATTCTTCGGATATAGTCAATTCTGTAATTGTCGTTGAAAGAAATCGCAATTATCAGTAAATTTATTATTACAATTATTTAATTATAATTGATTTAAAATTCAAGATTTGAATTTTAAAATCAAAATTAATGTTGGTAACAATATTATCATAAAATAATATTGTGGTTATATTACTGTTGGTAATTGGATTACTACCAATTGTCAGTCACATTTGTTTTGTTCAAAAACCGATCAATGCGGTAAAAAAACATGAGCCAACGACGGCATGGACAACCATACTGCAAAAATCTTGAGGATTGCAAAAAATTGTTTGTTTTCATCACTTCGGATTTGCATAAAAAATAAAAAAAATAAAACACAGAGATTAACACTAGACACATACAAGGCATCACACAGAAATAATATGAAATACAAGAAGACCAAAAAAACATAGCAGACATTATACAAAAAATAACAGTATTTACATAAAAAATATATATATACGCGTAGTAGTCAGTAGACTATTACAAGTAGGATTGACGTTTTTTAAGTATTCTCTTCAGTTATAATCTATTTTTAAAAATGGTTTATTATAAGGATTACACTGTACTTTTCAATTGTGAGGAATATTTTAAATTGTTTGAATGTGTAAATGTAGTGATGCTGTATGTTGATTTAAGTATGTTAAATTAAGAATGGTGATTCTCCCACCCAGATGGAAATTGGTATTTTTTTATATAAATTTAAAGTGATTGACTATTCGAACATAATTAAAATAATCATTTTATAAGTTCATATTTTTAATTTAACAATTAAAATTAAGTTTAATGTTTTGGTAAAATTTAAATGAAATGTATTTTAAATAATTTGATGACATTTTTATTATTTTGGGATTTATTGACAAATGGTAAAATTTATTATTTTTAATTAATATTAATTATTATATTTTAAAAAATGACTTAGAAAAATTGTTCGAATAATCATGATTAAATAGAGAAAAAGAAAACCAATTAGTATGATGACAAAGGACGAAAGACTTTCTGAGAGTCATAATGACTCTAAATGTGATTCTAATAAAAGTTCAAACGCGACTAGTCTAAATGTCTTAATATCAATAATGTATCCCGTATGTTTTTTGAAGCTACAAATATCTCTGACAGTCTAACTTTTTTCAAACACTAAACCTTTTTGTAATTACATTATTTATCATTGCCAGTCATAAATTGATTAATTAATGTTTTTTTCAAATTTTTAATTTTAAATAATTATTTGAGTCGGAAATATTTATCTTATCTTTTTTTATATTCAATGGATTTTTAATTTTATTTGCCACTTTCTTTCTCTTGTTCTTCGTTTTTATATTTTTGTAAAGATTCCATGGATGACAGTTTTCTTTATATATGCAATACTAACCACACAAATCCTGTAGACATTTAGAATGAGACTAACTAATGCTTGTACGTCTAAAACTAGCTGATGAATTGATAGCATATGAAAGTATCTATTGGACCATGTAGATTTGAAAATAATTAAAATCATCAGGAGATCCTTTTTGTTTCGAATTCTATACCCGATAATTGGATCGAGTATCTTGGTATAAAATTACTGATCTTAAAACTGAGATTTGATATAAGAAATTATTGTAACTAAACCCTGAAATTATGATAATTTTAGACAAACTTTAAGGATAATAAAGTATTCAATTAAAAATTCGAAATCATTGATTTTCGAGTGACATTTCTCTTTTCAAATTGTTTATCAATTATATCATTAAAAGTGTTATAGTAACAAAAGTAAGTATATGTTTTTGTGTGGTATAACTAATATGACAACTTGTCCTTTCTTCAAAAAAATTTAAAAATTAAAAAATTGATTGATATTGAAAATTTTATAAAAGAATTTTATGGTTGTTTGTCAAAATATTCCGGAAGAAGAACTAATATAAACTTAATGTAAAAATGTATTAGTAAACTTAAAATACATTTTAATATAATCTCTTTTTTTATTTAACTTTTTAAATTGTAATGCATTAAATGTCGGCAAATCAGTTGAAATTTGTGAAGTATTTAAAGAATATATCATGAATAAAGAATATATATAGGAAAGGTGATAATGTGGAGACATTTGTTGAAGAATGTGAAACATTCTTTAATTTTGCAGAAATAGCGAAGGCCAAACAAGAGACAATAGTCATTTGTTTATTGGAGAGAGATCTGAAAGAGCGATACAAAGTGGTAGATAAGATAATGGTAGGTTACAAAGACCGATTGAGAAAGGCATTCTCTCGAACGTCTTCACTATTCGAAGACCTGACTGAGGTATGCCGGTACAGGATGAAGGAAGACACACCGGAAGTATTTTTTTAAAAGAAGAAAAGCTCGCAGCCAAGATCTTGAAACATGACTTGTCAAAAGAGGCTATCATGGAAGCATTATTGTTACATTGTTGTGATGATGTGGATATAAAAAAGGAAGAGAGACTTAACAAAAAGGAATAGATGAGATAAAAGAAAAGATAAAGGCAGAACATGACGTCAAAAGTGTGACAGAAGACGTAAATGTAGTAAGAGACCAGGGGATGCAAAACAGACCCCGGAGTTACAGAGAAGCAGTAACAGGGGACAGTATATACGGACAAATCAGACAGGGGTTGCTAGAAATACTACAGAATACGCTCGAGGCATGAAAGCCGTCAAGTGTAGAAATTGTGAAAAAGTAGGTCACACAAGTGAAACATGTAGACAAAGAAAACCAATCAAGTGTTTCGGACGTGGAAAAGAAGGACACATGATGAGAACTTGTTCGGAAAGGAGACCAATAAAATGTTATGGTTGTGGACAACAGGGACACGTAAGAAGAAACTGTCCAAACATCGAATGCAAAAGATGTCAAGATAAAGGGTACAGTGAAAGTGAATGTTATACAAACCTTAATGGCAGAAGAAGATAGCAAAATACAGGGGACAATAACTATCGAGGATCGGGCTACAATCAACAAAGATGTAGAGATAGAGAAGACAAAAGACTAGGAGATAATCGGAGATTCGTGAATAACATTGAAAAAGAATATGAAGAATCGGTTACAGGAAGTGAACACCCAAAAGGCAACGCCTCGACAGAAGTGGAGCCAGTCGGGGCAATAAATTAAAGGATACCAGTGACTCCCAAAGTATTGGTATTTA
>MQRK01233039.1:0-19157 GCA_001938485.1 Girardia tigrina | reverse complement strand
ACCAGTTGTCTGCTCTACAGGTATGAAATCGATGAAATGTTCACAGACTTTAACTTCAGCATTTTCCATCTGAACAAAACGTAGCACAATTGACATTTGTTCCACTTTACTCACATCGTAAGTACAATCCACTATAATGGAAAAATATTTTGCCATTTTCAGTTTTGACAAAATTTCTTCACGAATTCGTTTTGCAATTATTTGAATGAGTTCATTTTGTATATTTTTCCCCAAGTAATGNNTGTCAATCTCCTTATTTTTTATTCGGTGAACATGATCTGCCATAACTGCATCAAACTGTGCTAGCAGTTCAACTAGTTTCAGGAAGTTTCCATTACTTTTCTCATGTAAGACATCTGAATTTCCACGAAAGACAAGACATTGTTCTCCTAAAAATATCACAATTGCAAATAATCTTTCCAGAACTAACTGCCAACGCTGTATCTCTGCACTGAGAAGTCGTTGTTGTGATGCATCAATTGTTTTGTTGGTATCTAGGAACATTTTTTTTGTTGGAACATTATTTGCATGCACTTAGATACACGCACGCAGATATTAATTTTCTTTAAAATGCAAGGGTGGGCGGTAAATTATGGTCACGACTGTATATTAAAGTAACACTTTCGATAAAAGATATCGTAATTTTCTGCGCATATATAAAGAATAAATGTAAATATACAGAAAATAAGAAACCCAGATCTTATCAATTCTTCCAGTTAGATATTAATTTTTTATAATCATTATATATATATATATATATATATATATATATATATATATATATATATAATATAATATTCAAATGAAAATCATTTCTTGCATTTCTAAGTAGAATAGAAGGTATCAATTTCGATGATCCAGAAATTCATTGACAGGCCAAAATCCTTAGACATAGGGGGTAATATTACTTCGGCATCGTTGAGCTAGCTTTAATACTGAGAGCATCAAGATGACATTTCAATGTCTCATATACACAGCTCTACTTGATAATTATTATGATATATTAACAGAAAATAGAAACAGTTAGTGAAGATAGTCCATTTGCTTTTCAAACTCTTCCCAAAGCGTCCCTAAAGAATTAAAATCAGGGCTTTGTGCAACTCAGTCTTAGACGGGAATGTGTTGAGCGAAAACCCAGT
The DNA here is from genome assembly GCA_001938485.1 of Girardia tigrina. Taxonomy (NCBI): domain Eukaryota; kingdom Metazoa; phylum Platyhelminthes; order Tricladida; family Dugesiidae; genus Girardia; species Girardia tigrina. The sequence goes on along the minus strand of MQRK01233039.1, from coordinate 18,018 downwards.
TCTTCTAAACTTTGAAAATGTGATAAGGTGCCTGATTATGTTCAAAGAACCGCCATCAGATTTGATTGTAGATACTAGACATATATGGTTGTATAGCTCATGCTTTTGGTGCCACACCCTAACACGTCAATCAGATTTAAACAAAGTAAAAAGAAACTCCTCAAATTATATAATGTTAGCCTAATTGGCTTAGGTTCATAGTTTGCACTGATGTCAATGACATTTTTTCTCGCTCATCCATAGAAACCAAATTTATGCAAGGTGCGATGAACTTTGAATGGTAACGTAATGTCAAAGCTGTCCAAATGTGATGCAGAGATGTTGTTCCATCAACATGCACAAAACGCTTTAAAATAAAATTACACTTGTTAATTTCTAAATAATTCGTGAAAGACCAAATATTGCTTATGAGGATACTCTGTCAGGGTCAAAATATCTGCGAATGGAGTCCGTAACAGTTGTTTTCGGATGTCCTGTTAGCACCATCATTTCTCGCCATAATTTACCACGTATAAAACACCTGTCAAAATTGTTGAGTTCCTTGAATGTCATATTCAGAGAAGTTAAATAATATGTTAATGATTATTAATAGCAGAACAATGATCACTAATTGCTGTGCAGGTAGATAACTGAAATTTTCACCCACAAATGTTTGATCTAATTTGAGAAAAACATCATATTTAAATGAACTTCAGTTTCCATGCTGTTTCTGTAAATTTAAGTTGTTATTACTGGAGTTGCAACGTCATGAAAAAGGAAAAATTATAATCATTTGATTAAACTGATACTGGTTATGCATCTTCATGATAAATAAGGCTAGACAGAGTAAAATAAGGTATTAAGGCATACATTATTGGTAAATACATAAGTGGTCAGTGACTTTTAATTGATGTCTTTTAGTGATTTTTTAATGATGCGGAAGATGAATATTCCTATGAAGTAATGATTTAGATTTTCATACAAAATTCTTCATTATCATTAGATTTAAGCAAAATCATACAACATGTAACACGAAACTCAATTACTTTAATATTTATTAGTTACGATAAATCTCTTTTCAATGAACAAGATGTTTTGTTGTACAAAAGTATCTTGATTAAAGAATGAAATAATTACGTCTTTGAAAGAACGCGATTTCAATATTGTACGATTAATCAATTATTATTGTCAATTTTTAAATATATTTTCCATACTAAAATAAAAATGATATGAAAATCAGTGAAAAGCAAATCTACAGAAAAAAATAATTGATAATTGAAAGTATAAAGACGAAAACAAGCTATACAGAGAAAATAATGTTTATAAATAATAATAATAATTTACATTGTAATTATATTGTTTTGTTTTGTAATTGAGACTTATATAAGCCGATTTAATTTTGAAATTGTAACGTTCATTAGAAGATAGAACTGAAGAAAAAGAGAAAGAGGAAGAGAAATGGGATTTTTCTTTTATATTTTCCCTTTATTACAATTCAACAGATACATCAACAAATTACGAAGAATCATGTGAAATTGTCATTATAGAATTTTAGAGAATAAATCAATTTATTGATATAATGACATGCCAGATTTATTTTTATTTTAAACCATGGGGTTTTGATGAAATCTACCTATCAATCACATCGAATCTCGTACGAGTGCCCAATATGAGCTATAAACATGCCAGTAGAGCATCAATTTAGATTTCGTCTCATATGTAGTTTCTCTTCTTGCCAGACGACATTAATTATTTATCTTGAGGTTAATCTTTGAATTACTTTCTCATTTAACTTTAACAAACCCACAACTCGAATATAATCATATTATCACTAATAAAAATATGTTTAGCTCAATCGTTCCCAGTTTTACTAATAATAAGTCGATAGAGAGCAATTCAAAACCACAATATGAAAAATATTTTAAAGAAAAAATACTACCAAGATATCGTAATCTTTCAGTAGTAATTTATTAAGAAAAAATATTGTTCTTCACTAAACAATGAAATAAAGAATTAGCAAAGATGGGGAAGAAAACAAAGAAAAGACCAAAAACCGAAAAATGATTTCAATTTTGAAGAAAAAGATTTAATAAAAAGTTTTGTTTTTTATAAAGCTGAATATTTTTTTTGTCTTGAAATTTTATTTTGAAATTAAATACAAAATAAGAAAAAACAATTAGAAACCATCTATCAAACAAAATTATTATTTTTACTAAGTTTAATTATTATGAAAATTTTATTAAAAAACAAAGATTGGAAAAAAAATGAAAAATACTAAAATCGAAAAAAATATTTTTTTCTACGAAAAATGTTGATTAACATTTTTATTTTTAAAGGTTTGACATATAATTCAAGCAGAAAAAGAAGAATAAAAACCTTAAACCGAAAAGTTACAAATGTTTGATGAAAAATTTTATTTAAGTTAAAAAATTAAGGTAAAATTAAAAAAAAGTAAGAAAGCTAAAAAAACTGAAAAATATTATTTCTTTGAGAATAGATGAAAATAGGAAAATAAAAAACATCTAGAATTTTATATTCAAATGAAATTTTAGATAAACAAAGGAAAAAAGAAGAAAAAGTAAAAAATAGATTTTTAAGAAAATAACTGTAACAAAATATTGTTTCTTAAAATTTTCAATTTTCTATAAATTCTTTGTAAAATCAAAAAAGAGTTAGAAAAAAGAAAGAAAAAGTCCTAAACCAAAACATATGCTCAAATCGCCCAAAAAGAAACAAGAAAAACTAAGAAAATTTAATATTTCTAAGACAATTTAATAGTAGAAATGATGGATATTAAGAACATTTAAAGTCTCGTTTGAATGTTTATTACAATCACATTTAGAGTCATTATGACTCTCAGAAAGTCTTTCATCGTTTGTCATCCTTCTAATTGGTTTTCTTATTTCTCTTTTTAATCATGATTATTCGAACAATTTTTTCTAAATTATTTTTTAAAATATTTAGGCTCTAAAAATATTAATTAAAAAATAATAATTTTTACCATTTTTCAATAAATCTTAAAATAATAAAAATGTCATCAAATTATTAAAAATGCATTTAATTTAAATTTTATTAAAAAATATTAAACTTAATTTTAATTGTGTTCGAATAGTCAATCACTTTAAATTTAAATAAAAAATACCAATTTCCATCTGGGTGGGAGAATCACCATTCTAAATTCAACATACAGCATCCATACATTTACACATTCAAACAAATTAAAATATTCCTCACAATGGATAAAAACTTTCATTTCAAAATTCTATATTTAAATTAAACAAAAAAGAAAAAATATAAAAGAAAATAAAAAACCGATTTTCGAATAAAGAATCTATTAAAAAGTACTGTTCTTTTAAAATAAAATTTCCTTCTTCTATAAATTCTACATTTCCATCAAAGAGAACTGCTAAAATAAAAGTAGAAAAACCCCGAAGTACTCTTTTTTCGAATAGAATCTATTAGGAGAATTTTCGTTTTCTTATTAGGTTGATTACAATTTCTATTTTGTAAAACTTTACATCGTCAATAAACATCTGGTTCTTCAAAGTTAAATCACATCATTTTCTATCTAATTGAAATTATTGAATTATCGAACGGTTTTTTAAGGTTGAGCACATTTTCAGCCCGAGAGACAAGATTTGATTATGAATAATAATCAATTGAAAGTGGTTATTGATTTTTTAATTAAAAGTAGATTTTTTTTCTGACATGCAATCTTTAAAGAAATTTCCATTTACCTTGTCTGAACCTTTTCCACCATCGATTCGACGCATCCGACCCCTTGCATCCCCCCGGCTGAGGACGCAACTGTAATAATTATCCCCTCTTGTTTCGGGAAGTCTCAACCAGCATTTGATAAACCATATTATTGAATCGGAGGCCAATTCCTTGTAAAGTTTTTTTAAAAGATTCATCACCATTTCTGTTTCAGCTCTGCACGACATTTCCTATTAAATTAAAATTAAGTCTTATTAAAGCTAAAAGAAAAAATTCCATTTTTAATTAAAAAGAAATAGTAAAAAATATTAATTTTTTAATGAAAAATAATAATTTCACTAAAGATTTATCAATATAGATTTTTTGTATTTGATAAAGATTTGTAAAACCCAAAGATGTCTGTTCTTCTTGATTTTCCTATTTTGAGATTAATTTTTTTTAATTTCATTTTAATAATTTTTAATTTTAGTTTTACTAAATAATCAATAAATTTTTTAATACATTTTCAATTATTTATATAATGTATATAATATGTTTTCTTAATTTTTTTTGTATTAAAAAAGAACAGGATTTTAATTTAGAAATGAAAAAAAGTCTTTTTAATTTTGTATATTTCAAACAAAATATTCTTGTTTTTTTGTTTTGATTGAAAATTAATTTAAGCAGTATTTCTGATTTATATTTTCAAATGGAAAAGCAAAAAAGTGTAAAGATTTATTATGAAAATTATAAATCAATTCCAAATCATTGTGTTAAGTAAAAAAATCTGTTGAGTTTTCCTTTCTTTTCCCTCAGATAATATTTCAGTTGATTAAAGAATAAAAAGAAACTAACAAAATAATGCGATATTAAATTTAATTACAATATTATACAGGTAATAGAATAAAGATAATAATTAAAAAAATCGAAATCATTATACAAAATTCATAATCAGGATTTTTAGATAAAATTATTTTTCCACTTTCAAAATTCTGACTTTTTAAAAACTACAAAATTAAAATTTAATAAATTTAATACATTTTATAGTTTTTAATAAAAAATGTAATAAAAATGTAATAAATTTTAATAAATAAAAATGGATTCTCGAAAATAATACTATAAATTTTACATACGTATAGAAAGAATATGATACGTTATTATAATAAAATACATTACTTAAATAAAATAAAATATAAAAAATACGACAAATAAAAAGTTAAAGTATATATGCTAAAGAATTTGCATAAATAATAGATTTATCTTACTAAAACCATATACTAATGATATGATGTCATCCCAAAGTTTTATTTAAACTGTATTAAAAATTATGAAAATGAAAATTTGACTAACATAAAAACGAAATGATAATAATAAGAATAATTATAATTTATCCTCGAGAAAATATATAAAAGATCTAAAATTACAAATACAACAATTGATCAAAGGAGGAAAAAAATAAAACAATACAATATAATGAAAGACGTTTTTTTACTTTAAAAAATAAATGATTACAAAACTAAAAAAAGACTAAAAAGTAATTATTTTCATTAAATAAAATAAATTTATATATATAATATATATATATATATATATATATATATAATATAATATATAATATATATAATATATGTATATATATAATATATATATATATATATATATATATATATATAATATTGTCACTTTAAAAACAGTATTGTTATTATTTTTGTAGTTTTCAACATATAATTTAATTTTACTAATGGATTCACAATAAACCAATGAGATTAGTTAAAATCTTCTTTAAACATTATTAACAAGAGAAAAAAATCTTTTTCTCTTCATGTATTAATTGATAAATAAAAAAAATGTCTTCAATATTAATAATTTTTGATTGAATAATTCCCTTTACTTTTATTTAATACAACTACAAACAATTTCATAGACAAATTTTAATGAATAAAAAATTTTTTTTAAAAGAAAGAAAGAAAGAAGAAAATTTATTAAATGAATATATAATATTTATTTTGAACATATTTCTAAACAGACTTATTCAATAAAAGTTAAATATGTTAATAAAATATTATTTTTTCTAAAAATTATTTACATTTTTAAAAATTACTTAAAATTAAGTGATTAAAAGAAATTATTTATTTTTTGAAAAAATAAAAATAAGAAAGCCATTTAAACAATAGTACGATTTAATAAAAAATGTATTGCTGATTATAGAGATATTGTAGGGGAGGGTAGAGTAAGGGAGGCTGTGACAATATTGAGAGGCAACATTGCTGCTCCACAGTTCCGATTGCATTAGCGATTAATGAGCATTCATGAGAACTAAATTAGCTAGTAACTCAAAATAGACAGCATTCATCTCGGAGTTCTGCTTCTGAAATACTTTACGAAAATGCAACTACTTCATACAATAGAAAAAATACTCAGAAGAGAACTGCATCATTTGAAACACACAAACCCAGGTTGGAGAAGGAGGATTCCGACTTAATGTACTCTGTCTCCAATCGAGCGAGCAGCCATCTGGCTATTATCGAAGAATCGTAGTTACAGTAACAGTAGAAAGTGTTGTTGTTGTTGGATAGATTAAAAATTTATTACAAGAGCAACATATTTTCTACAACGAATAGTAGTACAGTATCATTGTTGTGCAGAGATGCAAAAATTTTAACGAAAAACTCAGCTAGCACCAGACTCATTAATATCATATGATTTATATAGCTCACAAAATAGCAACTGTTTATAGTAGTAAATGTGTTGTCTTAGGCATACAATCCCAAGACTCCTTGCTCGATTGCCTCTCGATGCGCACATGAATACCGTGTTATGCATGTAAGGCACTGTCGATGATGATGAGGATGATGATTATGAGGATGATGAGGAGGAAGATGATGATGATGAGGATGATGATGAAGACAGTTGTGATGCAAATTTGCTTTTTTAAAATTAAAATCCAGCTATACTCAGTGAATCACGCAAACGAAACAGTACGAATAGAGTGTACAAACTAAGACAAATATGACTCTGAGACAATAACCATCTGGAGGAAGAGGCTGAGCTTACTCCGATAAAACAAAATTAATATTTTTCTCAATTTAATTATGAAAGTAATATAGGAACATTTAATAAAATATCAAATTTTTACCACCCAACTATTTTGGTGTTTCTTCGTTTCTGTATTTTTGTATTAAACTCATTACAATTGTGTTTTTTCTTTTGCTGTTTTAATTTAAAAATCTTCTTTGCGTAAACAAATTTACAAGAATTTCCCTACAAATTTCCAGTTTGAGAAACTGTGCTCAGCGCCATGTATCGTTATTAATTAATTCTAATGTTTCACTGTAACCATAACTCCCGATTTTGTAACTTTATTAAACTAATTCTGTGTTTTTTTATTATGATATTTTGTTTTTCTTTAAATCCTGAAGAAATATGATGCAGAAAATTATGTTACAAGAAATAGAAAATCGAACTGAAAATGCGCAAGTTAAAACAACCGACTTATTAAATCAATTAATAAATAAATGAATACCTGTATTTTAATTGAATTAATTTTTAAATTGAATTTAATTTAGCATGTAATTTTTTTTGCTTGTTGTAGTTTTTTCTTTTAATATTTGAAAATGTAGAATTTTTTGTTTGTTTAAATAGTATAATTAAAACTCTTAGGTTTGATAAAATGTAGTAAAGAAAATATTTAAGGGCAACACGAAAAAATTATTTATACATTAAATTGAATTAAAATACTTAAATTATTGATTTTTTTCGTTCTCATTTTACACTATTTTAAAACAAAAAAAATGTTTTTTGTATTATTTTGACGAATTATTAATTTGACAAAAGAAAGCAAAAAAGTGCGATTTTCTTTTTTTTTCTCCCAAAAATATTTTTTTCAAAAAATAATTACAGAAATTTTCTCATTACCCATTAATTTTATGCTTGAATTTCATCAGTGCAACTTTCCACAGAAATTTTTATTCTTGTCTTTAAAAAATGAAATTTTTTTTTCTTACTAAATTAATTTTTATTCTAACAAAACTCTTTATTTTTCGATAACAAGGAAAATATGTATTTAAAAAATGAGTGAGAGAGAAAAAAAGAAAAAAAGAGACTTGTTTCAGTTTTAAAATTATCACTTCGTTTTCAATCGGTTTTCAATTAATTTTTTTATAAAACAATTTTTGATTAATTAAAATCCCTGTTGTAATTGAGAAACTCTTTAAATCAACAAAAAAGAGATCGTTTTGTATGATTTTTTTTAAAATGAAAACATAACAGATGGTTCATAAAATACTCTTTTTGAAATAAAATAATCATTCAGTTTTGAAAAAAACTATTTCTATTTGTTAGGACTCTTTTACTTTTTACTTTATCTGGAATCAAAACTTCAAATTTGTTTTGTTTACTGTTAAGAGAAAACGTTTTTCATACTTCGAAAGAAACGACTTAAATTTACAAGAATATTAATGATAAATAAATATTGGAGGGATATTTGATTGGTTTTATCCTTTACTAATAGCTTGGAATACATACCTGAAATTTATAATCCCGAGGCAATCGGAAAGAATAGAAAGGAAGTTAGAATCGGAAAAATTAATAGTCAGCATATTGTTTGTTAGAATGTATATTAAGAATAAGAATAAAATTAAGAATTGATATCATAAGTGGTAAGTTGACGAGTGAATGATTTGTAAATAAATGCGTTATAGAAAATAAAAAACTTAGAAAATTATCATATTAGTTGCTGGTGAAATACTGGAAAACAGTTAAATCAATTAAAAGAATTGAAGTGGAACCCACGGTGCAAAGATATTCATTTCCTGAAAAGAAAATTATAGCTTTATAAAAAGCAAATAGCAAAAGCTTCGCATTGAATCTTTTGGGCTTCAAACTGTTAAATATATACAATATATAATCTAAACTTAGTTTCTCTAAATCAGTTTTAAAATCGATAAGAATATTTTCTCAAAATAATTTATTTTAATTATTTCATGAAAATAAAAGGTTTTTCGATGTATTTTTCGATTTTTTTAAACCAATTTTCCAATAATTTTATGGCATGTTATTAAATTTCCAATTTTTGAAATTAATTTTCAAAAAAATATTAAATTTTTAAATTTTTAAAAAAAATTTTAAAAAACCTATAAAAAATTAACATATTCCTTTGAAAATTTTAATATAATGTTTTAATAAATAAAGTTTTTTTAAAGAAAATAAGCATAAACATTAGGAAAGCAACAAGTAAGACCTTGAGTAAATGAAAATTGCCTTCTAATCCTGATAGAATTGAATGGTAAGATCATATATGTTTTTTGAGTGTCACAATTTTATTACACCCTAAAAGAAACCACATTAAAAAATTCATGACAAGGCACTAAAATGTGGAAATTTTAAAGCCGTACTTCTTAAACTGAAAAAGTGTTTGTCAAGAAAATGGTATTGCAAATCCAGTGTTTACTATGCGAAATGGCAAAACTGTTCATTATTCTAGATTAAAAGATGTAATAAAAGAACTTAATTGACTATTGAATGCCTTGTCCCATATTCAAAATTTTAAAACCTAATAGAGAATATTTTCTTCAAATGGTAAAACCATGTTGTGCATAATTGTGCTAGGAACGAAGAAAAATTGAAAAGGTTGATTGGAGAAGGTTTTTGGGTAATTAATACATCCTAATAAGAAGTCTATTTTAGCAGATGCTTATATATCTCTTGAAAAAAAATTTTGTATTAAAAATAATTTTTTGGAAAATATTTCCCTTACTCTACTATATTTACAATATTTACTACTTTTAATAATTTATAATTTTGTATTATTTATTTTTCCTTATTTTTTTAAAATTTTTTAAATTTAATTTTTATTGGAAAATTGATTGTAAAAAATAAAATTATCAGAAAATTAATTGCGAAATCGGATAATAGATAAAAAAACCTTATTATTGATGATAAGACAGAGTAACCGTTATATGAAAAGAAATTTAATTATTATTATTTTTTTCAGTAAATCCCAGTTATTTTAGTGTTGGAAACAATTTTTTAGGAAGACTAATAATAAAGTTATTCCACTTTTAATGTTTTAAAAACCAAAGAAACCAAAGAAATTCTTTCTCAATCGAATAAACAGTTAAAGAACTAAAAAGGAAACTAATCTAAGAAAATATGTAAAGTAGGAAAGACAATGTGAAAAGCAGGGATTTTAATTCATCATTGTATAAGAATATTTTTTGAAAAAACACATATCTTCTAATAATTTTATTTTATTAGAATTATATATGTATCTTTTTCATATTTTGTTTAAATTAAAAGAGTTACGGTCGATCAAAAATATAATATTTTCCTTTAATTTTGTCGCTTAAATTCCATAGGAAAACGAAATGAATTTATTTTTTATTAAAAAATACACTGATAATAATAGAATGAAGAGTAAAAGGAAAAATTACTAAAAGCTTTATATAAAATAATAAACAAGTATTTCAACATGAAATATTAAATTATTCGATATTTATTCAGTGTTTCTCACAGATTATATTGTTTATTTTCATTATTACTTTTAAATATAAAATGTATATTTGGTTTTAAACAGATGAGATAATGTATTTTTTCTACTTTATCATAATATTAATTACTATTAATTGTTTTCTCAATTTCTCTTCCGTTGTTTCGCATTTTATTCATAGATAGGCATCTGTAACCGATAATAGAACTACCTCTTTATAGTTTCTTTTTCATATATATAAATATTTATTTAAAGTATATATAAATAATATTTATATTATCCAAAAGCTCTGTGTTGATAACTGTCTTATGATGCCTTATGTCTCATTAATAATTATTTCCTTTATATAAATATGACAAATATGTATTACTTTTTTTTCTTTTACAATATAATTAGATAAATAAATAATTATACATTTGGTACTGATACATGAATGAAAACAAAATTTGGAAACTTGATCTCGTAAGAAATATTTGAAAAACATATGTTTAATATTTTTTTGTTTTTTTTATAATAAAACCTTTTATAATATTTCCTTTTTAATTATCTGTATTTTAAGCTTCATTAACAGTTACAGGATCGTTTTCTAGATTTGAATGAATATCTAATTTTGAAATGAAAACCTAGTCCGAAACCTTTAAGAACTTCTATAAAATTTCAGTTTTTTAAGAAAGGTCATCTGAATTGTTTAAAGTTTTAAGTTTTGTATTTTTAATAAATTATTTTAATTACTTAAAATTAATTCATATATATCTAGTTAGTGGATCTTTAAAACTCGTGAAAAATAATTTGCACACAAATCAAGGTCTTTCCAGAGATATCGTCAATTTTGTGAAGGAACATGAGTTGCGTGTTCTTCAATGGTTACATAAGCCATCCGTATAGTGAAGCTGAATCTATCATCAGCTTGAACCTAATAGCCGTCTTCAGTTTGTCAATATTAATGTTGTGGCGTCGCTTGCTTTCTTTGCTAAGCGTCTTCCACTAACCTGTTGGAAGATTTATACACTTATTCGACCTCTAACTTTATTTGTTAACATTATCTATAAAGTCTTTGGCGCTGCTTCATCCCAATCTATTTTATCCATTGCTATTTGGTTCTGTCCCATAGCTTGCAAAAGCCCAGATATTACTAATTAATTAATCATCGTCACCTATCTTTTTATGAGATAATGAAAATAAATTATGCTCTTTAAATCAAGGATTGTCCCGAAAATATATACTTTTTAGTAAAATATGCATACATTATTTTCTTTTATTAATTATTCATTAATTATTTAATTAATTAATTTATTTATTTAAATTATAATATTATTATATTTTTTGAGACTCGAAAAATTATCTGGAATAGATTTTAATGTTAATTATACATGTTTTAAATACAAATTTATGAGCAAAATGATTTTTTTAAACAGCTATCTTGGAAATGATGATTCCTCATGATTATTTCATATCATTTGTACTTATTTAAAAGTAGTCTATTTATGAATCAAATAGCTTTTCCATCTAAATGGTTACATTTTTCAGAACTTGTTGTTCAGAATTGCTAGAAATCAGCGATTTTTATCAATTATCATTATTCGGTACACAAATGATGGATTTAGGGAAAAATTGCAAAAATTTTGTGTTTTACAAAGTCAACCATTGGAAATATTATCAAATGGTTCAAATCACCATGCTTGTCTAATGTTGGAAAATCCTTCAAGAGACCAAGAATTATGACAAAGCAGCCAGATCCTTTGATTAATCAAATTTTAACCAAATATACAACATATTAAAGCCTAAAATTTAAAAAATGAAACATCCTGTGTATTGAGAAGAAGAATAAGAAGAAGGAGATTGATTTGGAGGTAAAAGATAGTGTCCATCCATAAAAGTATTTACTAAATAATTCTCAGCAACTTAAAGGACTTGTCTTTTGCAAACAGTATAAACATTTGGACAGGTAAGGCTTACATAAGATGCTTGTCTGTAATGACTAATTGCATTTGTCAACTTGATAGGGTTCACAAAGATTCAAAGGTTCTACCCTCACTAAAAAATCTTAGCTGTCATGTATTCCCTAAAAGTGATGGTATGGAGGATATTTTCGGTATCAGAACAAAGATCCCTGCACTTTATAGAAAGTGAAACCATGGTCAACGGAAAAATCATGAAAGGCAAATTGCAAATGGCATTCACAATTGTTGTATGTTTCAACATGATTTAATTCCTGTCCGTATCTAAAAACCTTAGAAGAATTGCTTAATTTGTAGTGGGAGTCAGATTCTATATAGTCTAAATACTCAATTGATCTGAATCATATAAAAAAGCTTATGACAAATTGTTAAGAAAAAGGTGATAGGCCATCATTCCAGTAGCCTACAAGGTTTAGTCTACTTCATCAATTGAGTTAAGTGTTTAGAGACATCTTGGGATAGATTGTTACACACTTCAAAACTATGTCTAAATGTCATCTAAACATATACAAATACTCTAATAAGCTTTCATAGTTGTGATGTATATACCAACTATATTGTACACAGCTGTACTGTCTAATTTTAACATTAAAAATATTTAGTTAAAATATTTTTTTAAGTGTCAAAATGTTTCAAAAATAAAATTATAACAGTTATTTGATTTATTAATTGATTTAATTTGAGATTAAAATCCATTTATTACAGCCAACGTTTATCTTGGTCTGCTGTACGGGCTAAGAGAAACAATCTTTCATTTATTTTCAATCTTCATGTTTCATTGCTTGTCAAGTATATACAAGAGATCAGATAAGTATTTTATGCAAATTTTGTGTAGTTTTATTGAATTCTCTTTTATGATGATTTATATAAAATATATTTGTCTAAAATGTTAGTTAGTTTGTTTATTTTTCGGTCACGCTATGACCAAAATGCAAAATGGCTGTCAGAACCGAAGCGAATACACGTGGACAATCTGGATAGCCCGCATCAAGACGGCTCTGTCAGTGCAGCGACTTTGCTGAAAGACGCCGGGAGCTGACCAAATTGACCGACTGTTAAATCAACACTAAATTCGGAACAATAAATAATAAAGTATATAATTACGAATTAAAAATTAAAACAATAACTTTCAAAGACGAAAATTCAGCTCACCTATCATATATGATGGGTCATTTTCTTGTAGTCAAATATTATTTTACTCGTCTTCTTTTAACAGTACAAATAAATTATATATTTTACTTTAGATTACCTTATAAAATGCATAAGAAAAAATATTTCTATTAAAATTAATAACGCCATTCAAAAAATTAAATTTTATTTTTGCAATATATTTCGGTGAATTTTCGACCAGCTTCAGCCTTAATTAACAAAAATTTGATTATTATGCAAACAACTTGCGTAATAACTAATTAAATATTTTCAAAAAAGTAAAAGAGAGACTTGTTTGGACATTAATGGACGGATTAAGTTATTTAATCCATAATGCCTCACAAAATACTCTTTCCCAATAATTTTTAAAATTACTACACAATATTTTAAAATTAGTTGTTTTCACCTACGATCTACAAACTTTCATATATCCAGCAATTTTACTCCCATTATCCATTAGTCCATGCTCCTGAATCCGTTTACAGAGATGACGAGACATCTCTCCAATGTATGCGACGTTGCGCCCATTACACGAAAATTGATAAACCAGATTGAAACATAAACTTAAAGGAGTATGAGATTTATTGCTGAACATACTTTTAATTTTGTAAGATTTGGAAATGATTTTTAAATTCAAATTTTTATTATCGATTGATTTTGAAATAGACGATTTAAATTTTTTGTAACCTTCTGAATAAGGAACGATTAGCGTATATCCAATATTCAAATTTCCATTTGATAATTTATTGGGTTTTAATTCGTGAGGCATTATTGATTAAATCGCTTAATCCTTACATTAATGCCCAAACAAGTCACAAAAATAAAATTTAATTTTTTGAATGGCGTTATTGTTTTTAATAGAAACGTGCCATTATTTTTTTTAAATTACATAACATATTTCATTCAGAATGCTCAGCAAATATAAAAGTTAACAGAATCAGAATTAAATTTTAAAATATGATATATTTCAATTTTCAGAAGCCAATTTTGATAAGATTTTATAGTAAATCTACAATCATCTTACACTTAAAAAATTAATACAGTTTCAGTACTAAGTACTTTAAAATAAATAATTAAGTATTTCATCAATGTAAGTTCATGACTTATAAAAATACATGCCATATTTTTAGTCAATGTTACTTGTATATCACGTAGCCCATATCTGGACGGACGTTCATAGAATCTACAGTAACCTTTGCTTCTTTAAAAAAGAGAATATTTAAAAATGGATCTATCATAAATTCTAAATCAATTGATACAGAAAGTTAGATTTCACAACGAGAAACAATTTTATATGAATCATTTCAAAATAAGATATAAAAATATGTTTTTAACTATATTCTTCCAATCAGGTGTTTAATCAACCTTTTTTTGAATTTCAATAAAATAAATTTTTTTTAATGACTTGAAATAATTTATTAAAAAAATATATAGATTTTATTTAGATGATAACTGCGTTAAAAATTCTCGATTTAACAGAAAAAAGGTAAAATCAAACAAAATTGTATTCTTTAAAATCCTATGAAGAATTAATGTGAGAGTATTATTTATAAATTGAAACCAATTTTTTTAATAATATAAAGTAGAATTTCTTAAAAAAACTCAAATCTGTCAGGATTCTTCAAAATATTTGAGTGGAGAACAAAAATGTGGTAAAATAATAAATGAAAAATATTTTCGAAAAATTGAATTTAGTTGATTAGAGTCATTCAGTGACACAACCAAATGTAAGTGGCTGTCGAACTGCAGTCCCCTTTAAAAAAAATACTTTTTTAATTAATTCCATGTAATTTTTTAATTCTCATTTATTATATATTTATTTTTAAGTAAACATCATTTCCTCTAAATAAAGTGTTATTCTTTAAGCTTAAACTCTTAGAAAAGAGAATAAATCATCATAATACTTTTGAAAATACATTTTGTATGATAAATATTATTACATTTTCAAAAAGTAATAAGAAACATTTTCAGATTTCTCCTAATAGAATGTATTAAATATTCAATCCTTTAAATATGTTCAAAATTAAACAATTTTAATTTAAAGGTAAAAAATTGAAATATTTTAGTTTTTACTAATTTTATTCAAAATATTTAAAATCATTGATTTTTTTAAGTGTCATCTTTATTTAAAATTTTATTTATTATAAAAATTATTTCAATTTACAATTGCAAAAACAAGGGGTCTAGTCATTTAGTGTAAATTTTATTGCTTGTCATTAAACATCAGCTAAATATCAAAATTAATAAAAGTAAAAAGAAATGAGAAGCACAAAATCTGGATATTATTCGAAAAAATAGTTCTTCAATAATATTTTAATAATATATACATGTTTCGATCTACTTTAATCATCATAAGCAATAAATAAAAAATATCTTATTGAAAAATGGTAAAAGAATATAAATTTATATATTTCAATAATATTTACTCCAATAGAAATCATCACATTATACAAATGACTTTTATAACCACGTTTTTATCGTTTAACAAAAAGCATATTATTATTTTTATAATAATTTTCCAGAAAAACTCAATGTAAACAATCCTCCATATTATCAACACACAATTTGAGTGCGAACATTTAAAAAATATTTTTTGAAAAATGTGACAATTTACCTCAAAATCATAATTAATTGTTTATGTTTTACTTAAATTAAAGGGCAGACTAACAATAAACTATTAAAAATAATTTTTAACAACACAATTTATTAACAACACAAAAAGATTCTTTAAACCATTTTCAGTGAAAATCTATTTTTTCATTTTCAGTGAGAAACAAAAGACAAACAAAACCTCGTATTAAAGAAAGTTTGACAGTTTCACAAAAAACATTATTCAGAAGGTTATCATTAATAATCATTCGAATATAATTCTAATTTCCAAATCTTGATTGGAAAAAGAAATCTGAATATGTTATTCTAGAAAATAGGGGGTCATTAGAGGGTGAATTATTTTTAATAGTTTATTGTTAGTCTGCCCTTTAATTTAAGTAAAACATAAACAATTAATTATGATTATAAGGTAAATTATCACATTTTTCAAAAATTATTTTTTAAATGCAGATATTTTTATTATTGGAGTTTGTTATTTCACCTCGAAAAGAATCGAATAAACCTTTTAAGACCTATTGTTAACGTTGCTATAAAAGAGTATTAGAACTATCATTGAATAAGATTCAAAAGAAACCATATAAGAGTTATCAGAAAATCCTAGGCTATCGAAGGGAACTTTCTGCTATTAAATGTTACATTTTAAATCATAGATTCATCTGGTTCCAAGAATATAGTATAAGAACTAGAATTTCCTATTCAAAAGACAATATACAAATAAGGTAACAGACTTTTGTCTTTGATAAAAGTGATTGCATTAATTATATTAAAATTTTAAACAAGGAGTACTTTCCAATTTCCCTTATTTAAATATGACCTTCAAATTAACACTTTTTAGAGGTTTTCTATAATGTTAGAAACTAGTAAATGGGTTCTTTAATAAAACTGTTAAGTGATAAGTGTTTTGTCTGATAATTTCGTGCGATAGCAAATACAACCACTCCATTTATCTGAGTCGATTCAGAAGCCAGAAAGTAAAGAAACATGTCGTCTTTCCATTATATTCAATCACTTTTATGCTTATTTGGTCCCGGTATCAAACAATTTTCAGTTCTATTGTCTCATTTGGTAAGATCTCTGGGACACAGTTTACCGAATATTATCGAATTAACTCAAGTATAGTACGTAAGAAGATTATACTATATTACCTAACTTGACTACCTTTGGCTCTTGTCTACTTTTGTGATCAAGTTCCTTAATCTTTCAATCTGTACAAATTTTGTTATTATTATTATTCAATTATAATTTTTAAAATATTACTACCGTTTAGTCTGTTCATTTTTAGTTTTCCAACGAATGTAAAAAACAATTTCAGAACATAAGTCAGTCTTTTTCTGAGACTTTTTTATTATATACAAGGATTGATAATTTACTTGAAATAACAAAAAATAACATTGTGTGATAGCAAAAAAATATTTTTTATGTTTTTCCTTCTATCTTTACATTTTTTTAAATATTTAACATCATATTCTCGAAATTAAAAAGTTTTTAAACAAAAACACATTAATTTTCTAAAACAGAATAATCTATTTTTTATAAAATGTTTTACTATTCAACGATAAACCTTCCATTTCGGATAAATAAATATAAAATAAAGCTTAAAAATAAAATATTTAATAATTTTGATCAAAACAAGGTGTAATTTAAATAGACAAAATGATTATTAATTATATTTTATTTCCTTAATGCCTTTTAGTCTCAAATATTAAATTTACATTTGAATTTCTTTAATCTTTATCTTAAAGTCGCTTTTCGTTAGAAAATTAAAAAATGGTTTTAATTGATTAAACAAAATTTAATCAATGGGAAATTTGGATTTTTCAAATTAATTTTTACTTAAATATTCGGTTTATTAAAGGTTTTGAGCAAATGATTTTAAAATGTTTTATTAATTTTCCACTTAAAAATCTTTTAATCTATTAAAAAAAGTAAAAATCTTTTAAAAGATCGTGTAATAAAAAAAACTTTCAAAAATAAAAGTAATCAGGGTTTCAGATTATTTTTGATATATACTAAAAAAATTTATTATAAATAATTTTTTGAAGAAAATGAAAATAATCATAAGCTTTCATTAATGAACGTGTTGTATATATTTTCAAATTCCATGTTTACATATATGGATATATATATATATATATATAT
>MQRK01233036.1:5938-22646 GCA_001938485.1 Girardia tigrina | reverse complement strand
ATATATATATATATATATATATATATATATATATATAATTAAATTAAAATTAAAAATTATAATTAAATATTTAGAAAACAAAGTAAAAATATAATTAATTATTATTGTTGAGTGGTTTTTAAATTCAAAACTTAGAACAAAGGCTTCTTTATTCTAGTTGAATTGACCGAGTTGCCGATTACTCATTGAGCATGTGTATAGCGGAGTATGCACATTCTCGAGTCGATTAACGTATGTGGTCATCATTTTTCAACAAATTGTCCATTGCGCTCCAAACACTTAATACACAAATAATTAATTCAGAAAACGCCTTTTCAAGAAATAGTGATGAATATGCGGAGAAGAAATCCTCCACGGAAACCTTTTTTTTATTAATTTTAAAATTAATAAGCAAGAATTAATAAAAAATTAATTTACTCTGGAAGTTAATTATTTTTATAAATTTTGTATTTGAAACTAAGTACTAAAAAACAATTAATAATTATAAAATATTAATTTCAAAGTAAAAAATAAATAAATTTTAACATAAAATATTTTGTTTTTAAATAAACAATATGGAAATACTTTAAAATTACTTTTGTTGAGGCCAAGTATTAGCGTTCGGGCCCATAAAAACGAGCCCCAAAATTCCAGCTCACAATCTCCAATTTTGGTCCTTAAGAGGACCGTATTTCTCTCGCAATTATTTGAATCACTTGAGGAACCACTGATGAAATAATCTGGTTGAAACAAGTTCCCAAGATTCGAATTTATTGTGTAATCGAGAGTGGTACTGTTCAATTCAACCATGACGCTGATCGGCACACACTTTCCATGAATTCCAGAAGCAAAGTAAACGTAAAAGTAAATTCTACGTAATTGCAAATCACTGTCGCCTTCGTAAACACCAGTGGTCCATTTGACACCGTGTTCGATGATGGTTATTTAACAAAATATCGTTCCAATGCTGTTTCCACAACTTTGAAATATTCTCATTAATTCATACCATTGATCATGAATGTCTTCACAATTTTTAATAGGTTCTGAATTTTCGTCAGTTTCTTTGATATGCAATCTCCGATCAGGAATTCTTACATGTTTATGTCTTCATAAAATAATCCGCATTAAAAATATAGTCAAATGGAAAATTCATCTTTTCTCTAAACATAATTTATGTTGAATCGAATATATTTATTACTATAATTAAAAATCGATATTTCTATATATCTTTTATTCATTATCAAAATCCAATTATAATTAATGCATTATAACAAATAACATTATTAATCAGATTTTCATTTCCCTTTTTTTACATTTTTCTCTTTTCTTAATTAACAAAAGTAATTTTAAGTAAATTCTTTTTTTTCTTTCTTTTTTAACCGTAATTAATATAATTATAAATATATAATTCATTGGAATTGGAATTAAATTCCAATTCCAAATTTTATTTTTCTTTTTATTTCCATCTTGAACACAATATTTAAAACTACCTGAACATCTTCGTTGTGTTCCCCGTTGTGCTTCTGTTTAGAGATGAAAACGGAAAAAATAATGTTAAATAAAAAATTATTTTCTTTAATTGATTATTTTTAAAATGCATTTTAATTTATGGATTTTAATAACTCAAAATTAAATTTATCATAATTCTTTTAATATAACCAAAATAAATAATATTAGACTAGACAAAAAGCAGCTTTTAAAATAATTAAAATAGGAATTAATTATTTAATTAAAACTTATAAAAATATTTATTTATTTATCTTTTAAAACTTTAAACAGCCATTTTTGGACTAAATTTTGTACATAGTTCTAAAATTTAAGGATTTTTTAGTTAGCTTCAGTTTTACTTAAGATTTGCGTTAGTGTTAAGAGAACTGTTATAGTTTGAATGATTCTGTTTTCTTTCTAATCTTATTTATGTAATTCAATATTTAAGTATCTAGAATGAATTTCCCTGAGTCATTTAAGCAAATCATGTTTATTTACATGAAACGCTAAAATTACATTAAACATCAATAAAAACGATTTTAAACATGGTACATGATGTTTTTGTCTTGTATCGATCTCACAATAATGTCCCGCTAACCATTTTTTACCTGTATCTATATGCTTATATGTATTAGAAAAAAATAGTAATGTTTCAATATCTATGGTAAAAAATAAAAAACCGTACTCTACCTTTGATATTTTACACTTTTCATTGATATCCTCAAATATTTGTAACAAACTGATCAAAAAACAGATTTCGATCTAAACAAAATTCCAAAAAGGTGCGTATTAACAACATCAATATGAGGTTTACAACATTTATTAATATCACAAGCGCATTCACTATTTGACATCTCTCTTGATCAATATATTTCTGAGTTCAAACTAAATATTTTCAATAAATGAAAATCTGTTAATAAAAATTATTAATTATAAAGAATTTAACTGGTTGAAATTAAATCTAAACATTTTTTAAAAAAAGAACATATTAAATTAATATATTAAAATTTTAAATTACATTAAAAATAAATAATACATTCAAAAATTATTTTAAATCTTTTTACTTTAAAATTAAATTATTTTTAATTAGTAAGAATCAAAGAAAATATCAATCACCCATCTGTGTAGGAGAGGCACAATCCGAATCAACATACAACATGCACAATATCAACACACAATTCAAAACATTCCTCACAGTGCGAAGATGTGTTATATTTAACTTCTAAATATTTTTAAAATTCACATTCAACTTTCTAATTATTGATACATTCCGTATGCATTTATGACAGAGTGTTTGAGGAGATGAAAAAATAATTTATAAAATTAAAATTATTCTTCTCAAGGAGAAACTAATTTTTAGAACACAAAATGAATAACAACTGTTGGGGTCAAAGAAATATTTTCAGTTTTAACACTATCATTACAGAACAATCAATCATAAAACCTTCACCAGGGGTCCGGAACCTTTTTCTGTTAACAAATGTTCACAAAGAACGTGGCATACATTCATGGGCAGTCGGCCACCAACGAATGCGCGATTAGTGATAGAACGCGCTAAGAAGCGATTAGAGGGAAAAAGTATGTAAATTAATACAAAATAAAATTATATAACTGTAATTTGAAAGTATTATATATAGAAAATTAATTACAAAATACATAAACTTTATAACTGATTTATTTGTCGATTGGTCGCAACTTAATAAAATTTTGTGAACCAAATTTAATTAAAGATAATAAATATCTCGAAAAAAATATTTAATTTTAAATTAATTAATGAAAAATTATTTGAATAAAGTTTTGTGGGAGGAAATAATTTCTCAGACTTTTTGTTAAAATTGGTTTTTTTCTGTTTATACTATAATGTTTACCAAATTAAATAATAATATTGACTTAATTTTGAATTAATTAATTTTTGAATGATGTCTCATTAATTAATTTGTTAATATTTAATATCAAAGGAAATAAAAATTTATTTTAGGTTTTTTTAATTTATTGAAAATATTAAAAAATTTAAATTAAATTATTATTAAAAATTCATATTTATTAATCATTATTTATTATAATCAATTAAGTATAATTCTTAAAGTATAAAATTAAAAATTGATTTTGATTTTATGATTTTTAAAAATCTAACTTTTTTAGAAAAATAAATAATTAGTTCCTTAATAACTTTCCAAAAGATTAATTTATTATTGATATTAATATTGGCTTTCAGGAAGAACTCATCAAATATGACTCATACTCAGTGCTTAATCTGCGTATATCTCACCACAGAGGAAATCAAATTCTAACGAGAAGTGAAAATTCATACTTCTAAAAAAGGTGAATGGTTTGAGCACTGACTGGAGACTCCAATTTTCTTAGTTCTTAGTTCATCAGTGGGAAACTTTATATTATTGAATGATCAAAACACAGGTTCAATCAAAATCGGTAAAAAGTTCTGTGGCTTTATTTAAGGTTAAGTAAAACAGCAACAGTCTCGAACAGTTAGTTCATAGCCTGAAAGAATCTGTGCTTGATGGATAGGTCTAAATTGAACCATTCGCCATCGATAGTCTAATAGCTTCATTGACTAAATTAATAAAGAAAAAAAATAAAAATTAATTAGACCTTTATTACACAATTTTTTATTTTTAAAATTATTATACTTAAAATGAAATATACAAGTTATTTATATTTATTTAAATATCATAATAATAGTTTTTGTACGCTTATCTGTGTAACGTAATAAGTTTAGCGTGTTTTTAAGGCATAAAATTATATAATTCAGGGATAGTCATCCTTTTCATACCTACCGCCAACTTTTTCACTTCGGTTTTTCGTAAAATATTTTTACCGCCCACCTTTTCTACAGTAATGATAATTGATAAAATAAGAAGATTTAGACAATTTATAAAGTAGAGTTACAGAAAATTAAAGTATAAAAACACAATATTTTAGTACACTAGAAAATATGTATAACAACATAATGCATCATGAAACATACTGCCTTATATACATTGTATCACAGTTCCTCTAATTAAAAAACTAATTGTAGTGTTCACTAAATCTTATCAGCAGCAGCAATCAATTAAGAGTTTTTCTAGGTTATATTTAGTTTAGTTTTTGATTTTATAATTATTTAAAATGTCTTAATTGGATTTGCGACCCCTGAAATTTTTGAGCTGGAAAAATCCAGATTTACATTAAAAAATAAGAAAAATAAAAAGAAGACATTTGTTTATCCGGGCTACGACATTGTTTGGCAATATTGTTGATTTGAAATAAAAATTTTGATATTTAGCGTTTTTTTTATATTCACTGACAACAGCAATTTAATTCAAATGAAAACTACACAAATCACTAAATTCACAAATCTTCACGAATTTATCACCGAAATTCTGATGATCAATTTAATTTATTAACATTTCTATCTCAAATGAATTGGAATTTCATTAACACCGCAAATGAGACGCAAATCGATCGATTCGTGTCCGATTTCTCGCGCCAAATCTTACAATTCCCCGGTCGAGAAATCGTCATTCCGAGATTATGTGAAATCGTTCTTAATCTTTTATCACCGCTTTCGATCGGTTCCCATAACAACAGTACCAATAATAAGATCGATAATTACGATCCGTTCCTTCTCCTCTGGCACTTGTACTGGAACGACCCCGGCTTGAAGAAACCGCCATAGAATACGGGATTCCCCATTTCTTGGGTCCGTGCGTTGAATCTGCGGCCGTTTGCGTCGACAATCTTTTGAGGTCTGGAGATAGTCTCGTTGCATTCATGCTGAGAATGAGTTCTCTCGGCAGTGTCCCCTTGGAAACGCACTTCCGTTTATACAAGATCAGTCATCCTGGTCACGTCACTAATGATAAAATATATTTCTATATTAATTTATTAATACTTTGAAATACAAAGAAATATAAATTCAATTGTAATTAAATGTAATTGATTAATTGAATTAATAATGGGGTCTTTGCACTGGTGCTGCAAAGTTAAATATTTATTAAAATAATAAAATAAAATATTAAAATATAAGTTTCTAAAAGTTGTTTTCTCTATTGAACTGGAGCAACGTAAAAAGATTCGAATAAGTAGTGTAAAAATAATAGCAAAGGATGTCCTTTTAACTCCTTTTGTATGATGTTTAGTAAAAATTCCAATTTAAATAAAAGCAAAAAAAGTAATAAACATTTGCACCAATAATAAGCTTGACGACAAGAACAAATTATCCGCACACATAATTCAAGTCTTTTTATAGCTTTGAATTGATGTACATGAAAACACAACTTATACCTGAAAAGCTAGAAATCAAATATGCCTGATAAATAAAAATGTTTTTAAATAATGATTTCACAATTTATGATTTTTAAAAAACAATTATATTTTAACTAAAAGAAAAAATTTATTTAAATTGGAAAAAATTATACCAACGAATGGTGGGCGGTTGGGACCAGGTTGACTATTACTGATCTAGACTAATGCATCAGAAGATCAGATATTCCAGATTTTGGGCATCTAAGTAAAAGTAGGTGTTTCTGACATTCTCTAGGTTCCCCAGAGACTTACCGGGGGTAGCAGAGTCTTAGTTGAGCCGATCTCTTTTTTATTTCTCAATTAATCAATGACATTTGTCCAGTTCATTTTTTCTCTAATTATTGTTCTACAAAAATCGTTTTTCCATTTTAAATTACCATAAAATATTTTCAATTTTTAAAACAATTTATTAGTCAATACAAAAAGAAATATAATATATTAAAAAAAATAATTTAAATAAATTGATAAATTAATCTCTAGGATTTCAATAAATTCTTAATCGTTTAAATAATTCAAATTCGTAAATTTTGTTCTTTCAATAATTCAAAATCGTAAGATTAAGTCATTTCAAAAATTTTAATTTGTAAGATTAATTGTTATAATAATAATTCAAAATCGTTTCGATAGTTCATGAAATGCATTAATTTGATCTCGCCAACCGACTTGATAATATCAATCATACAAATCGGCCTATTGTTCTGTGACTCGTCAATCAATAAAGCACACTTAGTTAATACTTAAATTCAGATAAAAAGCTTTTTACTGGATTTAAATAAAACAGAAATTCAAATCACCCCAAATTTTTAATTGCCATTGTGAGGAATGTTTTGAATTGTGTGTTGATATTGTGCATGTTGTATGTTGATTCGGATTGTGCCTCTCCTACACAGATGGATGATTGATATTTTCTTTGATTCTTACTAATTAAAAATAATTTAATTTAATTTAAAAGTAAAAAGATTAAAAATAATTTTTGAATGTATTATTTATTTTTTAATGTAATTTGAAATTTTAATATATTAATTTAATATGTTATGTGAGGAATATTTTAAATTATTTGAATGTGTAAATGTATGGATGCTGTATGTTGATTTAAGTATGTTGAATTTAGAATGGTTATTCTCACACCCACATGGCAATTGATATTTTTTTATTAAATTTAAAGGATTGACTATTCGAACACAATTAAAATAATCATTTGATAAGTTCATATTTTTAATTTCATAATTAAAATTAAGTTTAATATTTTTTAGTAAAATTTAAATTAAATGCATTTTTAATAATTTGATGTCATTTTTATTATTTTGAGATTTATTGAAAAATGGTAAAAATTAATATTTTTAATTAATATTTTTAGAGGTTAAATATTTTAAAAAATAATTTAGAAAAATTGTTCGAATAATCAGGATTAAAAACAGAAATAAGAAAACCAATTAGAACGATGACAAACGATGACCTGCTGAGAGTCTTAATGACTCTAAATGTAATTGCAATAAAAATTCAAACGAGACTGGTCTACATGTTCTTAATATGTTCTTTTTTAAAAATGTTTAGATTTAATTTTAACCAATTAGATTCTTTATAATTAATAATTTTTATTAACAGATTTTCATTTATTGAAAATATGAATTCAGAAATATATTGATCAAGAAAAATGTCTAATAGTGAATGCGCTTGTGATATTAATTAATGTTGTAAAACTCATATTGATGTTATTAATAACCATTATTTATTTATTATATTTTTTAATTATTTAATTTTATTTAAATTATTTTACATATTATTTATATATACATTCTTATATTTTTAAGCAACCTAAGATACTATAATACTTCAGCAAAATGAATTTAATTAACACAATTTCGAGTCTTTGGACAACAATTTTGGAAAGATTTTACATTAAAAGATTGTCTTTGTGCTGAAGAGAAGTTGTTTCAAAATATATATAAACAACAAAAAATATAAATATAAATTTAACTCAAAATTCTGAAACAGTAGGATTCAGATATCCTTTTTGACTGTAAAAAGACTGAATCTATAAATGATATGAATGATTAGAGGACATCAATATAACTTTAATACCTTCTTATGAGACTGGATTCCGCTAGTTAAAAGCAACGACTTGGCTGTTGGACTAACTAGAAAGGCTGATAATTAATATAATATTAAAATAATTCCTAAATTATTGCAAACGTTCATTCATCTAAAGGAGCTACCTGTTTAAGATTATAATTATCTTAATTACTATTCATAAAATTTCTAACTGTTATTGTTAGATATTTCGCATGTAAAAATAGAAAAGGGTCTCATAAAATAGAAAAAAATGAATCCAAGTGTTTACAATAATTTTCTAAATAATGTTTGTAATTAAAGTTGCACTAATACTATAAAGTAAAATTATGTGCAACAAATAAATTGCACCAGGCTGAGAAAGTGGTAATATTCTGCACTGTTATCTACTCAGGACCTCTGACGGAGGGTGATGAGTCATTCCATGGGTTGTGTTTGTTGGTGTGAATGACAGATAAAGCACACTATGTGTATCGCTGTTCTCACATACTGTGTATGTACTGAGAATGGACTTTGAACTCACCTCACACTGTAGCAGACTGGTTTTGTAGCATAGTCATTTTAGCCATGGCAGACATCTCGCAAGGACTGAGGAAAGAGTTATTGTTTTGAACCAGCATACTGACAAGATTCACAGAGAGATTGGAGTATCTGTGGGCGTAAATCACTCTACAGTTACAAGGATCATTAACCACTACAAGAAGACAGGCTCCACTACTACTTTACGCGAAGGACATTGTGGCCGGAAAGGAAAGCTGTCAGAATGAGGCAAGAAAGCCATTATCTGAGAAAACAATAAAGACCCGCGTGCCAGTGCTCACTCTGTTCAAGGAGCTTCTGTGATGATTGTAGCTAATGTTTCACTGAGAACCATGCAGCGTACCTGATGGAAGGTGGACGACTGGCGTTTCGATCCAGGAAGGTGCACTTCCTTGAAAAGGGAAAATGCAAAATTTGATTTCAATGGGTAAAGCAGCACATGCATTTATCACAGGAGATGTGGGATAAGGTAAGCCATGACTCTTTATTGTAAGACATGTCCTCCACTGTACCTGTTTATACTGTACTGTACCACAGGTGATCATCACCAATGATGATGCAATTGAAATGGGTGCACAGACAGTTCAATTCGTTTACCGTGGACATAGGGAAGCACTCACACCTGCTCATTTCAAACAGTAGCGTGGCTTCACAACGATAGTGATGTTCTAGGGGGCCATATCTGTGTTTGGTGTGGGCTCTCTCGTGCCTATCACTGGCACTATGAACTCAGACAAGTACATCGCCACTCTCACGCAACATCTTTTAACAGCTGCATAGCATTAGTTTGGTGGTTCACTTTGACAACTTCTTCAAGATGGTGGGCCATGCCATTAGTCAATCAAGACGATGCAAATCTCGAATGTCAATGGCATTGATTGCGTATCTAGGCCATCGTATTCACCAGATATGAATGCGACAGAGAACGTTTGGAATGTCTTGAAGAGGAAGCTGTTCCGGTTTTGCAGTGGTGGAAGCAGAGATGAGTTAATCGCCAAAGCTACTTTTGGAATATTGATCCCGATGTCAAGGCAACAGCCACCGCCTGTGTGCCATCTATGCAAAATCGTGTGTCTGAGTTAGTTTTGAGAAAGGGTGGACACACCGATTAATGAAATATTAAATATTTGTCACTGGTTTCTCATTTCTTTAGAATATTCCGGTTGGTACAATTAATTGTATAGCTACAATATTTTTTTATTTCTTTAAAATAATAATATTTATTTTCTGGATTATTCTAAAATGAAAGGTATTCTTCTTCCTGCTTTATGTTCTAGGATGCGTTTTTATTATTAAAATTCTTTTTAAAGTGCTAAGAAACTCGAAATAAATTAAAAAATATAAGAAGAATATTTTAAATGTGACGTAAAACTATTTCATAAAATTTTAATTTTCCACTACATAATCTTTATCATATTTATGGTTGTCATAAACTAAAATTTGTCTCTAACAGGAAACTATTTTTGACGGCCATAATGATATAACAGGTGAATTTGGAGGAAATATTGGATTAATAGAAAAACTTTTTCTTTCTCTCTTTCTATAAATATTTCCAAATACATTTTTGAAACATAAATTTGTCAAAGCTTATTAAGGAAATAAATGTTTTGGAACTCATTTTCCATTACAATGAAATATAATGTAATGTGTAAAATAATCAAATTTTAAATACTGGAAGATTTTATCAGTAAAATTATTTCTTCAGGATTTTATTGGATATTAAAGGCAACATTATTTATTTATTTATTAGTAAAGATTTTAAGAATTTAGACAGCCTTACTTTGCCATTTTTGATTATTATTTAGAGTCAATCAAATATCTTCTGTAAAAGAGACAACTCGTCCTTTAAAATATAATAGATTCTATTTTTACAATTTAACCAATTATGAAGAACCTTACTCGATCGACATAATTGTGAATATTCACTAATCCGAATTTTAAGGTAGCGATTTGTCTCTCTAATATAAGATTTGTTACACCCGTGACAATTAAATTTATAAACCTTATTTGCTTGCAATCTAAAAATTGTTTTTGATTTATTTCAGCGGGAACTTTGAACTTTGGATATCATTGAAACCACTTTAACACTACATACATTAATCCGAGTACTCTACTTAAATACTTTAAATCCTTCAGAATATGGTATTTTGATTATTGTTTTTCTTCTTTGTTTATTCCTTTCTTAACTGATGTTTGCGTAAATAATTTGTGCAATGTAACCTTAATGTTGTGATCTATCTATTTTCCCTCAAGCGCCCTTTTAATATATTTAAATCATTATATGTAATTTTAAAATTTGCAGAAAAAAATCCAAAATCTATGAACTAAACCCTTTATCCCACCATCCTTTTATTTTTCCTCACAAAAGGTCTGTGAGTAACAAGAATATAAAGAAAAAGAAGTTTGTTATTTAATTCCAATTCTATAGTTAATTAGATATTGTGATAAAGGCCATTGGAGAATACTTAAAATGGTTCTATCATGTATAAGTTTCTAAAAACAAGGAAAATGTCATCGAAATATCTCTAGTTAAACATATGTTCTTCCGCAGTGTATGTATCGATTTTTTTTCAATCGACATCATCGAAATTGATGTATGCCATTGGTGCTAATTGGAACCTTATGCGTCTTCATTTTTCTTCTCTCTTCCACTCTGCTTTTTTTAGTACGCAAATCACCGGTTTGGTTTCGACATTTGAGAGGCTGTGGTCGGCAGTAAGAACAAAAACTAAATACATTAAGAATATATATATATATAAATTCTAGCACAAATAATCAAATATTAAAACAACAACAATAATTGAATATTAAAATAACATTCAATTATACAAATTCATCGATAAAAAGAAATGGTATATATTGTCTTTCTGTATAATTGTAATTGGATTGTGTAAAAGAAATAATTGAAACGTATGCTTCGATTAGCTGTTTTATCAAAATATTTAAATAAATAGGAATAAAAAATAATTTTAATTAAATTATAATTAATAATAAAAACATGCTTGAGGCCAAGCCATATATAAGATTTTTAATACAACAGTAATTGATGATGATGTAACGTACCAAATTGATGATTCTATTATTCCTTGACAACACAGCTTGCTTTATTTGTTGTCTCGTTTCTTCTAACATTTATTTTGGTAATTAATAGATGACGGATTATTCTTGAATCTTCTATGTTTGATGATTACAATTTTAATATTCGGCAAATTGATAAGATATTTGTTCGAAAATAGGATACGATGAGACGATTAGATGACTGAGTCTCGATTCGATAATACTTCGCTCAGCTAAGTTTACAAATAATAGCGCGGTCCAAACAACACCACAAATGATAGGATCAAAATTCAGTCAAGAACAGGCAACTTCAAATTATAAAATTTTTATTCATCGATAATGTTAATCGATACATTTTTTATATTTATAAGTTAAATATATATATATATATATATATATATATATATATATATATATAAAGCAATTATGACGTACAATAAATACTGATCAAATCATAATCACCTGCTATAAACATCAACAATACTTATTGTTATGGACACAAATAATTTTAAAATAATTTTTATATAAATATATGAATGAAGATAGTGTTTGTGTGTGTATGTTTTTATAAAACTTAATGTATGCTTTTTAATTTTTTAGGTACCTATCAGCAAGTTTTTTGAAATTTTCATTGAAAGTAGAAAAAAATGTGACAAATAGCCTAGAATGTTTTGTTAGTAACTTCCAGGACTTCCTTATGAAATCTCCTCTAATTCATCGAGTTTCCGTCAACCAATTATGTAAGTTTAACAATTAAATACAATTCTCTTTTCTATTTTGTATATCGTTTTTTAAAGAAAGTAGGAAAAAACAGAACTCAAACTTTAGGATTTGAAAATATATAAGAAGTATCATTAAATTATCTATTGAAATGTGAGACTCAAACTCATGAAATAATGTTTATAACATAACATAAAAATATAAAATTACATATAAATCTCCTATAAACTCCAAGATAAAGGTGAGATGAACATTTATTTACAGTTATAATTTCATTGTTGAGCAACTTTTGCTCAGATTTCGAATAAAAAGCTTTTTAACGAAAAACATCATCGCATTCTCGAAGTAAAACTTTACCTTTAAAATCGATTTACTTCACATCATAAACGCATTGTTAATTAAGAAATATAAATTGATGAAAGTGCATTAAATTTAATTTCCTTTATTTGTCTTCTTTAGAATAAATAAGTTACTAAAATTATTTACTGATGATTATTTGTACTTTTCATTGATCTTTCAATAAATCTAAAGAAGTAAAAATATTTCCATTAATTTAAAATAAAAATGTAATAAAGTAATGCAGCGGAAAAGTTGAACTTAAGGATACACCGAACATGTACCAGCTGAAAGGAAGGAAGAACTAATCTTTAAAAAAAGAACATTTGGATTGACCGAGTATATAAAAACCGAAAACCAAACCCGGTCGTATCTTAAAAAATTGACGAACTCAAATTGTGAGTTAGGAAATGTTGATGTGTGCGAAGAGTAAGATGATGATGAGATCTATGACATAATTAACCTATGAGATAATGACTGAGAGTATGATGAGAGTTCTAGTGTGTGATGTGTATGTTGAGTATGCATGTGAATTTGTTAATGTGTATGCTGAGTATGCGTGTGAATTCACGAATTGGAAAGCTTCAGAAGTCGTGTAATAGTATTGTTATGTATTTCCCCAGATGACATGATACAATAACTATAAATGGACCGGGTTGTGTGTTTTGAAATATAAATTATAATATCGTTGAATTATTTAATTATTAATTATAGTGACAGAACTAACATAAATGATAGATTGATTCGACGTTATTTCCAATTAAAAATACCCAAAAATTCAATTTTGTCATAATTTTAATGTGATTAGAAAACTGAAAAATTACAATCGAAGTTCTTTGTGTTTAAAAAAAATTAAATACATCTTTATCTGATCTATTACGACGAGTTCACCAGCATATAAAATTCAAAATGTATTTTATAATAAATATAACCTCTCTTGGATTGTGTTCGGATCTTGGAAATCAATATATATATATATATATATATATATATATATATATATATAATGGATGCAATGCCACATACATTGAACAGAAGTGAAATCATCTCTGCAAACGAGTCCAAGAACATGGCCGTAATGTTCTTTCTTTTTGACCTTAGCCGTTGGGCCGTGGGTGCACCCAATTATAAACAAGCCTTCGCCACATCTTTCTATTTGTAGTTTCTTTTCTCAGATATTCTATACTCAATCGAGTAAATTCTTTTAAATCGTCCATCCATTGCCTCTTTAGTCTTCCTCTTGGTCTTTCTCCTTCCACTCTTCCCTCAATCATAACCTTTACTAGTGCTTGTTTTCTTATTTGATGACCGTGGAATTTCAGCTTCCTTCTCTTGATGATCTCTTCTATTGATTCCGGTCTTTTACCTAGTATTTCTGTCACTCTCCTCCAAACAAAGTCATTTGTCTTTTTTTCTTTCCATGTGATTTTCAGCATTCTCCTTGGCTCATTCAATTCAACAGGAACTTCCTGAATTGGCAAATCGAAAATGAGTTGTAATTCAGCATAAAAACGCAAGACCTCATACAAGTTTGACCACTCGCCAGAAACTCTTATCACTGGGTTGGGAGGTTTTGCCGCAACCACCGTATTCTCCAGACTTGGCCCCATCGGATTTTCACTTATTTAGATCACTGCAGAATTCCTTAAACAGAAAAACATTCGCCAGTGATGATGATATCAAATCGTTCCTAGACGGCTTTTTTTGCTGACAAAGGCAAAGGTTTTTATGAATCAGGAATAATGAAGCTACCGGAAACGTGGAAGAAAGGGATTGAAAATAATGGACAGTATATTGTGTAAAAATATTTGTGCATTCATGTCATTTTTTGATAATAAATATTTTAGTGAAAAATGCAATGACTTTTTAGCCAACCCAATAGATTATTGTTATTTTTGACAACATGGTATGCCGATGGTACACTTAAAACAGTATCTCCTCTTTTCAAACAAACAGCCAGTGATTCAAAGTAAACGAGATCCTATAACGCTGAACAGAAGACTAATCGAATAAGCATTTTTCCTACAGTGTATTATGGGCGTGAGTGCTGGGGAACACCTGAAAAAGAGGTAGCCCGGTTACAAGCTTTTCATAATACCTGTAAACGCATTGCCCCTGGTAAAACTAAACTTGACAAAATACGTAATACGGATATGTCAATTGGTTTTGCCCGAGGCGCGTGTGATACTGGTGAAACAGCGTATCTAAAGCCGTGCGAGAATTGCAGAAGGTTCTGTATTGTCTATTTTTTTGTTTCTACTTGATACAGAGTCTATGACAGATATGATACAGAGTCTACTGCCCTGTAAGCCAATGCTGGTACTGTAGTCTCTAGAATACTCAGTTATCCGTTCAGTCGGGGAGGCTTATATACAATTAATGGCGTCATGAATAAAACTGTGATTCCAGCAGTGTATGTACTAATGGCCAAGAAGAGTATGGATTCATATTCCACATTTCTAAATGAATTTAAAAATTTGAAACCTTGGTTTTGCTCTAATAAAATCATAACTGATTTTGAAATAGCGTCAATTAACACTTTTCACAATGCCTTTCACAATAGCATTCAGAAAGGATGTTTCTTTTAATTTTCGCCTTGTATTTTTAGAAACATTTAGGTAATTGGACTTCAGCAAATATGTGAAAACGATTCAAAATTTGCATTAAAAATGCGAATTATATCAGCTCTGCTGTTTGTTACATAAAATGACCCGTATCGTATCCGCTTTCGAATTGTTGAATAAAAGAAATAATTATCCAGTTGAAGCATAAGCTGTTTTAGATTGTGTTTAAGGTAAATGGATTGGTCGTTGGATTAATTCGACATCAACTAAGATATTATCATTCCTTTTGAAATTGCTACAATGCTGCAGAGAATTGGGAGCCAAAAACGAATAATTCGTGAGAAGCATGGCATCGATCGTTTAATGAACTTATTTGTGCAACTCACCCTATAATATGGGAATTATTAGGTTCATTAAAAAGCCAGCAGAGTTTTAATGAAGTCATAATTGAACACATTATTGCTGGTTGTCAACTTTCATCAATGAAACAAAAATATCGAGACTGTGCGATTAGACTACAACGTATTGTGAATCAATACTCAAATCAAGACATCATAGAATTCCTTAGAGGTGTCGCCCATTACGTATCATATTTAATATATTTTAATGACATGTGAAACAATTTTATTAGAATATATAATAGAATTTGGGTTGCTTTTTTATTATATATTTTAAAGATTTTATTCAAATTATAATGTGAAAATTATCATTTTACATTAATAAGTTATTTTCTCTTTTAAAAATTTGATAATGTGTTTTAAATAAGATATTTTAAATATTTAATTATTAAAAATTTGGCAGTTAAATAGTATTATCATTTCTTTGACAAAAAATATTATCATTGCTGGAAAAAATTAATTACAAAAATTATATAAGAAATTGGCGAAATAAATTACCACAAAAATATTATCATAAATTTTGACGAAAAATTTTACTACGGGATGTTTTTTGCGGCGTTTTTTACTGTGATGTTTTTATCAAATTTATCCAATAATACTAATGTTTTTTAAATGATATTTAAATATATAAAAAAATAATTTAATTGTTTTTAAATAACATTAAAATATTTTAAAGCATATTTTCTAGTCGTAATATATAATAGTTTTTTAACTATAGGGTACCCAGTAGAAAATCATAGGATTTTTGAAACAAAAGTGTATTAAATTAAAAATTTGATAAAGGCATACAATTATAATTACATAAATAAGCTTGCTGTTCAGACGTGTTCAAAATGTCCCCATCATTGTTGAAACATTTTCGAAGACGTGGAATCCACAAAAGTGTGGCCTTGAGAATTGCTTACATGTCAATGTTCTGCCATGTGAATACAATTATTGAATATAATATAATTATATGACAGAAATATTAGCCAATCAGAGGTATACAGTTACGTCTTTATTACGTGCTTTTAAATAACTAAAATCCTTTGCTTTTCTACTGGACACCCTGTATATAAATATCAATTAATCATTTTCTTTCATTACACTGACGATCCTGTAATGGCAAAATGCATGTGTTATTTGAATAAATTAATATATATATATATATATATATATACACTCAGGTGCAAAATAAATCGGGCACTTGAGCGACTTTTAAAGAATCGATTATAACTCATGGAATATTTAATGTAGAGCGGTGATTTGTTT
>MQRK01233033.1:0-25310 GCA_001938485.1 Girardia tigrina | reverse complement strand
AGAAATAAGAAAACCAATTAGAAGGATGACAAACGATGAAAGACTTTCTGAGAGTCATAATGACTCTAAATGTGATTGTAATAAACATTCAAACGAGACTTGTTTAAGTGTTCTTAATAGGCTCAAAATGAGATCCATTTCTTTTTATGAGAAAATCGAGAAGTTTCTTCCAAATATTTCAAAAATAATCAAGAACGTTCACCAAATCAAAAATGTCCAAAGGCATCTCTATGGGCCTGGATGCCTTCAGTATATCATACGATCAAGGCCATACACTTCTGTTAAAAATATACGATGATTCTATCAGAATAACTCCAGCCGGTCGAGTTGAGAGAAAATATCCAAAATGTTTTGTTGAAATGAAAATTGATCAAAACGACGACATACATGTGGAAATGCTACCGAAGGAGGTTGGCTTAATAAATTTGTCGCCACGACCCTCAGTCCAGCCCCCAACCCAGAGGTGCCACAACCACAGAACCACTGGCCCGCTCTCGCACCGGCAGCTATCAATTGCCATTTGAGAAAACGATATATTTTCTCTATCGTTCCGTACTTTACTAGGTAACGGAGAAAAATGATAAAGATGACAACTAACAGCCAACCAAAAGCTTTGAGATGAAAACTCACACGCTCAGTGACAATCAACTCAATTTTAGCCTTCCCATCAAACTCTAATCAATCTGAAATCTCATCGTTGCAATTTGACTGAAATATCTGACCAAATGGGAATCTGAGAGACGACTGTGGTCTCTCAATCGTACAAGGTTTGAGACTGGTGACACTAAGTATAATATTACATTTCGCAAATGCAAAACAATCACATACCGAAAAATACATTTCGTTTTGGATTCATGTGGCCTATCCAAGTTGTTCAAAAAATAATTTATTTTATCGTCAGAATATAAACATTACAAAGTAAAATCTATGTAATATGGATAAAAATAAGACAATGCGTTTCGAGATAATAATAATCTCATCATCAGGTCGCAAAATGCACTAAGATAATTTTCATATATGATGAAAACCAACATAAAGACAATTTAATATTTAAGTAATTTTCTTGTCGTTTTTTTAAAATTAATGAATCATCATTAGTGCAATCCTTTGAAATAAATAATATCAAATAAAGTTAACTAGAATACATGTAGTTGAGATAAATTATTCCTTTTTCTCTATTAATGATATTTGATGTATTGTTTTATATTTTCTATTAATTTAAATTTCAATTTAATCTATTAACTTTGCACGGGATAGTTAACACGCATAATCTTCTTAATAAATCTGTTTTACATATTAATCAATACAATAAAATTTTATTTTTCTCATTAAAAGTAAAAATTTTGAATCTAAATTAAATCTTAAAAAATTAAATTTCTTTAGTTAATTTTAAAACAACCTTCAGTTGTTTTAATGCACAAAAGCAATCATTAATTAACCGCACTCTCGAATATCATAATTGTAAATAAATACAAATAAAAATAACTTCGTGAATGATTCTTTCGTAGTTATTTAATGTAGGAAAATTAATAAATTGTATTGAATAATTATTTCTCAAGCTCATAAATCTATGAATAAATCATTATTTAAATTTATTATTAATTCATCTTTTAAAGTCATACGAAATATACAAACCAAATGTATCAAGTTATTTTTAAATACAATTGACTGACTTTCCTAATTTACCGTGATATTTATTAAGTAAATAAATTAAATTATTGATTTAATTAGTCTCAAAATATCGCATTGATTATTTGCACAGCGAATTGCTGAACATTTAATTAGACAATATAATGAAGAGCATTAAATGACAATTTTATAATTATATATTTACTTTTACATACCGATCACAGTTAATTTAGGTTCTTATTGTACATCCGTTTTTTAATGAAAAATATTCGCTTTCGTTGTTTAACTGAGCTGATTTTGAGTAATTAATTTGAATTATATTATATATTTATATATATTGAACCAAACATTTGGTTCGTGTCGTTGTAAGATTAATTATTTTTTATGTCTTTTATAATAACAATATATATTAAGTATTTAACGACATGTTCAATTCAAATGTTTTGATTCAGAGAAAGCGATGTTTCTATCGACCAAAGGAGTTGACTGTAAACGTTCAAAGTTATTTTACCAGAAAGAAAACGAAGAAAAATGTGGCTCGAATATATCACTCGTCTTTTAATGAACGGGAATATTTAATTCGAAGGCATCTTGACTTAGTGGTTGATTTAGAAAAAAATCATGTGTTAGTTGAAGCAAGTTCGGATGTAAATGTGGGCCTGACCGGGCAACTAACAGATGATGCAAATATCTTACATATAATTCCTTTTGAACCAGGTGAATCTGTTCACAGTCAACTCGAGCAATTGGTCGTGGAAATTTTGCGATTTCGCGTCCATTTAATTTACAGTTAAAGTAATTATACATTATAATATTCATTTATATATTTATCATTACACATGGTTCATTCAATTGTAAGGAAACATACTGGTTAATTGTTTCTGTGGTATTGATGAAACTATTAAGTAGTTGTTTTATCGCACTAATAATTATGTATTTCATATAGCAAATGTATGTATTTTTGTTTTTATTTCAGTTCAGGAAAATGTGTGCTGCAGAATACCAAAGTGTAATAAAATTTTATTTGTTGATGAATACAATGAAGGAATATTGCGTGTTGTGACATACGCTTATAAAGATGAAATTCTTTTTTTCAAGTCTTGAAATAAAGAAATTTCGAGAACAGCAATCTGTGTCCAAACATTTTAACTGTGAAGATTTCTGTGGACACAATTTATATTGTGAGATATCGATTCAACAGTACAAGCTTATAAAGAAATGGAAACGAAATTAGTCTTAGACGAGACGTATTTTGACCATAAAAGCAATGAACAGCAATTAGAAACTCTGGAAATCTTTTATGAATCGAATTCCATTCAATTAAACATTTTCGGTAGAGGTAAAGAAATTATCTACAAAAGAGTTGCTATTTTATTTGTTTAAGCACCATAAATAGAACTTTCATGAGATACATTCTAGTAACGGTAATGACGTTCAAAAGCTTGTTGATGACTTATTAGCTAAAAAGTTCACGCTTATCATAAATGAAATGATTTAGGCAAACTAGCACTTCAATGGAGAAAGATAATAGTAATTGATGGCGGATTCATAGAGAAGAAATTGGAATATACTATAAGTTAATATTTACTTTTGTAAAAACATTTACTTTATTACTTTTCTGTATTTAAATCATGGGTATTCTTTTTGAATTTCAATGTTTCATCACAAATATAAGCATTGGTAACGCTTAGACCAATTAAAATAAAATCTTAAAAATAGTTATTGTTATTATAAATTATTAATATAATTTCTCTTTCGAATTACTTTAAACAGCATAGAAATTTTTGTGCAGAAAAAAGAATTTTGTAAATTTCATATTTTTATGTTTGTTGTTTAAATAAGATTTAGAATTTTAAGTTGTAAAATGCTAAAATGTTGTAAAATAAATGATCATAAATCTTAATAATTTAATTTCTTATCACTTAAGTATTTTATGTGTTAGATTGGCACGTGATTATTCGAAAATTTTTCAAACCGATAATAATGGTCTTGGACGAGACGTATTTTGACCATGAAAGCAACTGGCAGCAAATAGAATCTGGAAATCTTTTATGAATCGAATTACATTCAATTAGACATTTTCGGTAGAGATAAAGAAATTATCTACAAAAGAGAACGTGAAGCGGTCCTGGACCACAATAATTTTTTTTGGTATTGATATGGAGATTAAGTCTAAATTACTGATGATGGATATTCATATGCTGAAGGACGTTTTGTAATTTTCTGTCGATTAATACATTTTATATCAAAGAAAATGCGCATCTCTTGTTTCTTTTCTGCTATTTGCAACGTTTGGGGGTTGCAGTCATTATAGAGAATGAAAAAAAAACGTTCTCGTTAGGGGGAAAAATATTAATAGGAAGTGTGAGAAGTAGTTGCAACCTCAATATCAGGATTCATTTTTTAACACCAAAATTTATTTCTATAACAATTCACATCTTTAAAACAAATTTGCCTGTTAATTTAATTATCTCGACCCAAATTAATCTATTAAATTCTTTTCGATTTAATTTTTAAAATTCTGAAAATTTATTTCAAAAATTATTTAAACTTTATTTTCAAAATTTATTTCAAAGTTTTTTTAAAATTGCTTATTAAAAATATTTTTATTTATAAATAAATATTTAATATTTTTTGTTTTCTTGACATTTTTAATTTTAAGATATTTAATAGATACATTAAAAGATATTTTAAAATAGATATTTTATTTTTTATGATTTTCTTTTATTATATCATTTTTAATTTTTTTAAAATATTTAAAAAGACATTAAAAATATTTTATTTTTAAAAACGTTTTTGATTTTTTAATAGTTGTTTTATTATATCATTTATAATTTTAAAATATTGAATAAGCATATTAACATAAAAATATTTTACCCTTTAAATTAAAAAATAATAAATTATTCAGGCGAGATAAAAATTTAAATTAACCCCTCATAGGAAGTGTTGTCTATCGGTTGTCGATAAACTGGGGTCGCCTTTCTATGGTCCTGGACGCTTTCACCGACCCCCACCGAAATCATACAGTTGAAAATCAATATTGATCAGAGTCAGTTAAAAGAGTTTTTTCAAGCCTTCTTGAAAAAATTAATAAGAGATTAAAGCTGTTTCACAGAAAACTGATTGTAATTAAACTATTGATAAATAATTCATAAACTTTGTCTTTTAATATTTTTATAATTCGACCACAATGATTGTGTTAGGGGATTTTAGGTGAAATTTGAATTTTTAAAAATATTAAATTGAAAATCTTATTTATAGGTAAGATAAGTAAAAATAATTTTACACAAGTTTTAGACAATCAATTTACAATAGATTAAAGAATACTTTTTTTATAAAATTAAGTTTTAAAAAAAATCAAAATGAAATAACTTATTGAAATTAATTTTCAGAAATCTATATTAAACAATATTTTATAAATAATTTTTTACTAATTAAAATGGACTATGTGAGGAACATTTTAAATTGTTTGGATGTGTGAATATATTGATGCTGTATATTGATTTAAGTATATTGAACTTAGAATGGTGATTCTCCCACCCAGATGGAAATTGGTATTTTTTGAAATTTAAAGTGATTGAATATTCGAACATAATTAAAATAATCATTTGAGGAGTTTATATTTTTTAAATTAACAATTAAAATTTGATAACATTTTTATTATTTTGGGTTTTTTTAAGAAATGGTTTAAATTATTATTTTTAATTAATATTTTAAAAAGATTTAGAAAAATTGTCCGAATAATCATGATTAAAAATAGAAATAATAAAACCAATTAAAACGATGTCTAACGTGATAGTAATAAAAATTCAAATGATAATTTTCTCAATGTTCTTAATAGACTAAATATTTTGATGACATTAATTTTACAATAGCTTAAAGAATACGTTTACAAACTAAGTTTAAAAAAAAATCAATGTTTTATTGAATTAATTGTAAACTGGAATTTATATTAAAAACAATTTATAATTGAATGTTTTAAAAATTTAAGTATGAATAAAAAATATTTAGGAATTTAATTTTAACTGTAGACTTTCCATTCAAATATCTTTAAAGATCTAAAATCATATTTAAGTTAATAAACATAGTGAAAATAAAAAAAACAAAATATGATTTATACAAAACTTATTAAAATAACATCTACATATATCGATATTAATATTTTTATGTAAAAATTTTTAAACTTAAAATATTGTTCCTCATAAATTTGTTTGTATAATGAAAATTGTGACAGAAATAAAATTTAGTCATGAACATTGATCTTAATCACGAACCCAATAGATCGAAAAAATAAGTAAATTTTGCAATTAAGCCTAGCATTCCATTTGATAGCTGAAAATTCTCTTAGCACATTCTACATAAGGAACGGCCGAGCACAACTAAATATTAGCCTACCGGTGGATAATCATCAAAAAAAGTCTATTCGAATCGCCGGTTTTCGAATAGATTGAAAAGCGATAATCTCGATTATAAAATAACAATACTGGTTCCTGTCCATGATCTCTCATATGCTACAGTCATTTCACGAATAGCTTACATATGTATTAGACACATGATAATCAGTACTCTCTGTTCAATCCAAGATCCCTTAGCTACAATTAAAGTCTCAACTCGTGTACAGAAAGGACTTTAAGCTCAAGATGTAAAATTATGTATCAACACTGACAACTCCGTGATCATCTGCTGCAACTGATCATCTAAGTTTTGTACTGCGCTTCGACATTATGATCAGTTGTATATCTTCCTACTGGACTTTGCCGAATCCTTTTCTTTCTCATCATGCACACTGAACTACATCGCGATCTGGTAAACGGTAAATTTTAACGGCTTGGTGAAGTTGACTTTTTCAGCCGGCATGTGTCTTGCGCAAACGGCGGCGCTACTCTTTTATTTTGTTGAAAAAGTTTCAGAAGAAATTATTATAGCGCACCAAGCAAAGTGTACTTAAAATGAAACTCTTTTTGGTCAAAAAATCTTACTTTTACAACAATTTAAAATTTGTGTAAATTTAGACGTAACATCATGTATTTCTCCTCTTAGCATCTCTAATGCCTATATAATTATTGAACTTTACTGTTAAATATTTAAAAAGTAAAAAATATGTATAATGTATAGTTTTTTTTCAAGATTTTTATAATAATCTCTGTACTAAGCATTGTTTCATGTCTCTAGTTTCGAAAGAATGAAGATATTGTAGGAAGGATTTCAGTAATGAAATGACTATTGATGCTGTATTTGCAGAAGATGGTTAGGCTTAAAAACAAAATATTTGACAAAATATCGTTGTGTTTTATTTGATGTTTGTTAAATATATGTTCTTTGTAACGTATTTTTTAAAATTTTATAAATATCAATTATAATTTAACAATAAATTAAAAACAGTTTTTAATTTTTAAAGTAAATATCTATGTAGTCTATTCCATATGTTCTTAAAGCACTCCTTCAGTAAGGTTAGTATTTTCACACCCCCCACTTATAGATTTCAGGGATTAATCCATCAGATATCACGACTGTCCCACTCTTCAACTGCTTCACTACCTCCGCTATTTCTCTCGTCCGGGGACAATCCAAATTATCGAGATTTATAGTGTTTCCAGCGATATCAGTCCGTTCTTTCTGCTCTAATGGGGCCTTAAAAAGATTATTGAAGTGATTGGCCAGCTCCTTGTTCCCAATAGGGTTCGAGGGAGTACACAGAGTTTTCTCCTTCGATTGTGATTTACAGAGGATACGTAGTTCTGTCGTGAGCTCCTTCAGTTTTCCTTCTCCGTCATTGTTGAGTATCTTCTCGATTCGTTCACCTAGAGCCTCGACTCTTTCACGTTTCCATCTTCTGATATTCTTCTGGAGAAGTATTCTACTGGATTTCTTCCTAGAAAAAGTGTCATTTTTTCTATTCCTCACAAACTCAGTGCGTCTCACCCATTTTTCTCCAATGAGTATCTTTAACTCCTCTCAGTGACCATGTAGCCACTTTTGATTCGGAGGAGTTTGCGTTGATCTTGTGCTTGCTCCTCGGACCACATCGCAGATCATTTGATTGATAGACTTCCAATCGGTTCCTGAAAATTGTACATGTGAAAATGTTTCGATTATTGTTTCTTTTTTCTTCATGATTACTTCTCGATCTGGCATTTTGTATTTGCGCGTGTTTTTGTCGTTTCTTAGCCTCTTCGATCTTTTTCTTCTTTTTGGACTCTGGCAGTTATAACTACATGATCGTGGTCGGAACCACAGTCAAATCCTTGGTAGCTTTGGATGTTCGCGTGCCTATTCGCTCGATTTCTTTCAATAAGAAAGAAATCCAGTAATTACCTCCTAGATGTTGCTGGGTGAGTCCAGCTCGTTCTTTGGCTAATTTTTTCCCTGTAAAAGGTGTTTTCAACACGCAATCCACATCTCGGTAAGCAGCTCTCCGTTCTTCGACGTCTTCACTCCAGTGGCATAGATAGCTACATCCGCTTTGTACTCTTCAGTGCTCTTCAACCTACAATTAAAGTATCCTCTAATTAGTAGTTCCATTTTCTGTTCTCTTGCGAATTTCTTCTCCTTTTGATCTCAACCTGCAGCTTCTGATTGAAATTCTCTTTTCCTTCTTTTTCCTGCAGTCCGTCGAAGCATACACTCTGATCAGTATAATTGATTTCCTGATGTACCTGCGAATAAAAAGCCGATCATTAATTGCTCTAAAATTCAGTTTGGTCGGGTCATCTTCTCTGATCATCAGCACAACTCCTCTTTCTCTTTGTGTTCCAATTGCACAACCATTGTGGAGAATTCACCATCTTCGTATTTAGTAGTTTCATAGCCTCAGCAGTGCGTTTCGGTTAGGATACACGCCTTTTTTTCGTTTTTTTCAGAACCTAAAATATTTTAATAGGATTAGAAGAATCACTTTACAAACTTAGGTATGGCTTAAAGTACTTAATTAATTGAACTTCAGCAATCTTATTTCATAATACGTATCGAAGTTATTCAACAAAATTTTAAAGTACTTATTATGCTTTTTTTCAAAGTAAAATTTCAACATTATTGAGCGACCTCTAGATATAAAAATATTTCCATAAAACTTTACAGACAATGTTTTTTGATCAATTGGACCACTTTTAGGGGGTCAGAGCAAAAGAAAATACAACTTCCTATTTTTCCTATTTTTTGGCCACTTAATGTATACTAATAAATTTTCCGAAATGCGGATACTTTCTTTGTCATATTATTACTAATATACAACAGTGTATATAGAATTACAGAATGAATGTATCATTTATTTCTTTCTTATGATTTGGCGTTGAAAAGATCAGGTCAATTTTTTCAAGTTCGCAAAATATTGTGGCATGCCGCCTCTGATTACAGTAATTGCTCTGAAGGAGAAAATACTGCTGAGTTGAAACTGTGGCTTCTGAAACGTTTTGGATAATCGGTATCAGAGAAAGATATTAGCATTGATTGGTTTACCAAATTTAATTATGGTCGGTTGTGGAAACGCTCGGAGCTATTAAAATAATATCCGTTAAATTGTAATTTTGATTATTATTATTAAAAATTATTAAAAAAACTCTTTCAAATTACTTTTATCATTTATTTTGAAAGAAACGTTATGTTTATAAAGAGTTTAGATACATTAATAGTATGTTTAT
The DNA here is from genome assembly GCA_001938485.1 of Girardia tigrina. NCBI lineage: Eukaryota > Metazoa > Platyhelminthes > Tricladida > Dugesiidae > Girardia > Girardia tigrina. Next base: position 16,044 of record MQRK01233033.1, on the reverse strand, counting down.
GGGGTACTTAGCTCACTAAAAAAGGCAATAATAGGAAAATCCTGGGTCTGATCTATAATTCTTGGGATATAATCTATATTTCTATGAAAATTTTGAATAAAAATAGTGAAAATAGGGCAAAATCGATGAATTTTTGATAAAAATCTATTTTCTTTGGTATAGATCTATAACTTTATAAAATTTGAATAAAATAGCAAAAAATAGGGCAAAATCGATGAATTTTGGATAGCTAAAGTCATATCGAAGTAGTGTTAATACAATTCAAAATGTCCATATTGTAACATAAATTCATAATCATCATTAAATTCGCCAATCAAATATTCATTTACAGCATCTTCATCTTCATTTATATCGTCTAAATCATTTTCTATAATTTCGTTATATACTTCTTTATATATTTTAAGAGTAAAATATTTTTCACAAGTCATTTTTATTTTTTTATCTTTTATTTGAAAAAAAATTAGAAAAAAAATTAAAATTTTTGAAAAATGAAAATGCAAAAAAAGTTGATTATAAAAAATGACTGGAAAAAAATTTACCAAATCCAACCCAACAACTTCAAACAACAATAAAAAAAATATTCAACCTACAATCTCATCTTTCTTAATGAAAAAAGAGAAAGATAATAGTGTTATAACTTCTTTAGATGCATAAATAGATTTACATATAGATTCTCCTTTTATAAATGAAGATGAAGATGAAAATAATAATAACAACAATAATAATAATCCTCTTTATTGTAATATATGTGATAGATTATTTAAAACTAATACCGCAATTATTTCTCATAAAAAGAGCCAAGCTCATATAAAAAAAGAAAATAATGAAGAAATAAAAATTGATAATGTAGAAATATTTCATAATAAAAAAAGAAAAAATATGGAATATGGAATATGAATTAGAATAAAATAAAACAGAAATTGGTATAGATTGTTAAGAGAACTCACATTTGACAGAACATTTATTACATTCACATTATTTATCATCTTTATGACGATCGATAGTATTGCTTTTACTATAATCCATCACTAAATTTTCAATATCTCTTATTATAATCTGAACTATACTTGAGAAAATTATTTTATTTAAAAATATTTAATTTAAATTTTATTGGCTTAAATAAAATATTTCTATAGTCATTTTTAAACATTAATTTGATTTTAATTATTTAAAAATTTACAAAAGTAAAATCAATAAAATTATTTAAAAGTTTTAATAATAAAAATTAAAAATTTGAATATTAACCCTTAGTAGCCTGATTTACGAAAGTGATTTATTTTTAATATTACTGTGTTTGCTTGAGGGTCTAGATGAAGGGAAAAATAGCTAAAAAAATCACAATATTTATTTTACATATTTATTTAGAAAAAAAACAGGTATCAATTTTGATACTTCAGACATTAACGCCATAAAGAACGTTTAAAAGATTGGTATCAAAATTGAAACTCTAGGTTATTAAGGGTTAAATCTAAATTTAAATACATTAGTTTCAGATTATAAGAATTAAAATATTGATAATCCATCTGATTAGGAGAGGCACAATCCCAAATCAACACACAACATATAAATACATGCAAACACTACAAAAAAACAATTACACACCGCATATTCCTCACACAGATGATATAAATTTTATAATGAACATTTATAATGATTTTGAAAACAAATTAAAATTTCCTTTTATATTTGATATAGTAATAAAAGTGGATTATATTAAAATAGAAGAAATATTAAAAGATGTAATTGTATCTTATAGAGAGTGAATTATAACAGAAGATTACTTATATGAATATATACATAAATTACCATCAATTATGAATAATAAAATAAGGGAATATGAATTATGTGGGTCGGGATTTAGTATTTTAAAAATTCATAGTATTGATATAAGTTTATCTCCCTATAAAAATTCAGCTAGTGGAATATATCTTAATCCGCCAGAAAAAAATAGAAAATCATATAGTATAATTAATATTCAAAATAATGATCATAAATGTTTTCTCTGTTTTTTTGTTGCACATATTATTAAATATTTATTACCGGGAATGAACAATAAATCTCGAGGTTCCCATTATCAAAGGGATTATCTTTTTAGAACAGAATATTTTAACGATATTTTTAAAGATATACATTTTCCAAGTAAATTAGAAGATATAAGAATTTTTAATAAGAAAGTATCCCCCGAGAATCGAGTAAATTTTTTTGAATCAGATGATAAAGGTAATTTAGCCCCAATATTAATTTCCCATTTTGATACAAAGGGTTTTAATGTAATCACTAATTCAAAAGAAATTAAAAATGAAACTAAATCCCCCCGTTTACTGTAAAAACATTCGAAGATATCTAGCCTGTGATAGTGTATTATGCCTAAATTGTTTATGTGAAATTGAATTGGAAGATTGAATTTGGAATTAAATTGGATACAGATTCAATATTTGTAGAAATAAGGGATGAATACGAGAATATTCAAGGAAAATTAAAAGACTAGGTAATTCCCGATGTATTAGGAAAAATGAAAGACGAATTAGAGGGGAAAGAATTTATAAGAGAAGCAGTCTTTCTTAAACCAAAAGATTACTCTTATATAAAAATCAACCCCCTCACAAATTTAAAAATAGGAGAGGGAAGAATTAAAGGAATTAAAAAAATGTTATCTCACTACAAGATCTAAAAGATGTATTGTATAACAACAAAACAATACATCGTGAACAAACATTAATTAAATCACACAAAAATGAAATTAATGTGATTAAAATTAATAATATTGTCACGAAGGCATTAGATGACAAGAGGAGATAGTATAATAACATAGTAAGTTCTCCTTTTAATTAATTTAAAAAAATATGTAAATGATAATATAAAAAAATATATGTAAAGAATAATTATTTTTATATCGAAAAAAATAAAAATATAATAAGAAAATTAAAGAAAAACTAAATATTTTAAACATCTATGAATCAAAGTTTAATAATAAATTATTTCCAAAGAATTTCCGATTATTGATATTTGGAGTATCTGGTTGTGGAAAAAATGTTTTATTATCTAGAATGTTATTAGAAGACGGATTTCTCGATTTCGATAATCTAATTTTTTATTCAACAACTATTGAACAACCAGAATTGAAAGTAATCGAAAATGGATTCAAATTCGAAGATGGATGTTCACTAATGAAACGGGGAATAGTTTAAGGGAAAATTCCTAAAGATCAAACCTCAAATCATAAAAAAGTAAATCCCAAATTCAAAGTTGGAGATCGAGTGAAAATCTTTAAACAGAAATACTTTCACAACAAACAACAAACAGATAAAAAAATTTTAATATTGGAAAAAAGGGAATAGTAGAAAACAAAAATGAGATGCGAAGAAAAGAAACATTTAGAAAAGGATATGAAGTTTAATGAACAAGAGATGTTTTCACAATTTCAGAAGGCGGGGCATGATGGTTTGGATGATAATATTTGGGGGTGCTTATAAAGATGAAAAATAATAAATATATTTCAAAGGAAAGAATGAATATGATTATAAAAAAATATTTATAAAAAGCCCACAGAAACTAGAGAATTTTTATTAAAATAAAAATTGAAAGTTAAAAATGAATGAAACCAATGGACTTTCAACGACTTTTACTATTTCTAGCAAAGTGTCTGAAATCAAAATCAATTTACCAGTTCAATTAAATCTCGATAAAAAATTTAAGTATGAAATTGGATTGTTATGGTTTTCAACATATAATACCGTTGCTAATGTTACTGACAAAAATATTTCTTTTTATTTGATTTACAAAGTGACAAGTCTTCCTTCTGAAATAAAAGTAGAAAGATTTACTGTCTAAAGTTATATATATATATATATTGCAAATTAAGTCTTAAAAGGGGTCCAAAGAGTTTTAAAGATATTAATAAGGAAATATTAAGTTTAAAGAATAATTTGATTAAAATAGAAGCCGATGAAAAGACCGCAATTTCCAAAATCAAAATGCCAACTAATTATATCGAATTTGAGAAGAATTCAAATCTTTTTTCCATGCATAGATTCGATAAAATTGATGGAGATAAGTATCCTTTTCATATTTTTTTACTGTGGATAAAAGTTTTTATTTTCTCAATCAAAGCAATATTGTGATTGATTGAATTAAAGATTATAAGTCGAAATATACTTTTCAGATTACTGATTTTAATATTTGTAATATTGATTGCAATATTGCCAATGGGCGATATGTTTCGATATAGGAAGATGATATAAAATCACCTAATATTGAAAATCTTAAAAATATAAACATTAAATACTCTTTTCTGACTTTCTCCGTTCCAATCAGATACAAAATATCTGAGCGACCTGCATTCGTAACATATTATCCTGTATACATTTATCAGATTAATGATTTCACAGTAAGAATCATCGATGATAAAAATAGGTTGATTAATTTCAATAAGGAGAGAATCAATATGTGTCTCAGACTCAGACAAAGTGTTTTGTAAAATCCCCCGCAGAAGCTAAGGTATTTTTTCTTAGACAAAATAGAAATGCAAAAGAAAATGACTTTACTAGAATTTTATAATTTAGGGGATATTTTAATGATGCTTGGGGTTGATACATCTACAAATTTCGATTTAATGGAATGGTCTCAAAAACTCAAATTTGATAGTAAAGATTTTCAAGTTCTAATGGCTAATGAAATGGATCAAATAAATGATAAAAAACTTAATATTATCGATTATCAGGATTCTGATGAAAAAAGGTTGCATTCTTCATTGGGTTGCATTCTTCCAAGATAAAAGTAATAAGTTATACTTTGATCCATTTGGTATCGACCCATTGAAAAATTTCCAGAAATGTGTATATAATACTATTCAAGTACAAACTTATGGAACACGATTATGCGGTCAGTTATGTTTATATATTTTAATCAAATTAAAAAGGTGTAAATGTGATAAAAGTATGTCAAATCTGATAATATCATTGAAGAAATGATAGATTGTTTATGGTCACAAAGTTTATTGTAATTTTTTTCAAATAAATTGGCGTTATATTATTATCCTGTGAACAAAGATGGAAACATTTTACAAACTGGAATGAATAGAGAAAAAATCAATGAAGCTTTAGAAAATAATAATATGAAAATATTGAGAGAAGCAGACAATCGATACGTGAACGAGGATGCTCAAAAAATCTATACAAAAAACTGATATTTTAAAAGAGGTTAATCTATTCAAAAATCATAGTTCACAAATAGAAAAATATATTCAAAATATAGATGATTTAAATCGAGAAATAAAAAAAATAAATAATGATATAAAAAATAATGAAAGTAATCATATTAAAAATATTAATAATAAATAGATAGTGATTATTTAAAAAAAACAAATAGTGGTTTAGAAAAGAAAATTGAAAAATGTAATAAAAATTATGAAAAAATAAAAATTATCACTGAGAATGATCTTAAGGAAACAAATAAAAGAAGCTGATGAAATAATTAAGAGAATTTATGAAGCTGAAGTCAATTAGAGTAAAGGGTTTTTATCAATAAATAATGAAATTTTGAAAAAAAATATAAAAGAAGAAGTTACTAATCAATTTAAAAATATGACAAGATGATATATTAATATTTTTAATATACAAAACAATATTGAAGATATTGTTAGAGAAGTATTTAAGAATAAAAACGAAAAAAATCAAAAATATAATTTACTATTATTAAATATTTTAAAAAATGTGTATAAATAAACTTGGACAAAGTTGGTTAGATCATGAATATGTTAACTAATCTGGAGATCAGCTTGAGGATTAAGAGGTTAAGAATCTAAAAGTTGAAAATTTAGAACTTGAATATGGATTATAAGATAATTCTGAAAAAAATAATAAAAAACTTTTTTATCTTCTAGAAAAAGAAATAGAGGAAAATAAAAAAAATTAATTATTTTAATAAATTCATTATTTTTTTAGATGAAATGAAAAAATGTTTTGTGAAGATAAAAGAAGTAGAAAAAAAACTTTTTTTATTTTTTTTCAATATATAAAAATACTTTGGGTTCAGAATTAAATTATATATATAATATCTGAACACTCTTCATTCGAATATTTTAGCAAATAAGAATACTTTTAAAATTTAGAAAAATTTAATAAAATAAGTAAAACATTGAGGATAAATGATATTTTTAAATATGTAAAAAGAGAAAAATTTGATTATTTAAGCGATTATTTTAAAAATTTAAATTTTGAATCTAATATGGAGGGGATAAAAAATATTTAAATTTTATGATATATAAAAATAAAAAAAATATCTTTATATAAATTAAAATATAATAATGGTGTGGAAGAATATTTAAATAAACTTAGAAGCCATACTATTGAAAGATTAAATTATAATAGAAGTGTGAGGAATATTTTAAATTTGGTATGTTGAAATTAGTTTGTTGAATTTTGTATGTTGAGTTTAGTATTTGGAAATGTGTTTCTCCCACCCAGATGGAAAATGGATATTTTGGATGTTCACGGTAAATAATTATTCAAGTATAATTTGCACTTTAAAGTACAACATAAGATATTTAAAAAACTTTAAAAATATTAAATCGTTTCAAATTTTCATATTAAAATTTAAATAGAGTAAATAGCTTTTAACTAAGTTTAAAATTAAATAAATGTTCTTTATTTACATAAAATCATTTTTTAAATAAAATTAATATGTAGATAAAATTATTACTAAAATTAAAAAATTTGAACTTTAAAAATAAAAACTGAAAATAATGAAAAATTTGTTCGAATAATTGTTTATCAAAACATTAACTAAAATTTATCAATTTAGAACGATGTCGAATTACGAAAGCTTTACTGAGAGTTGTTCAAAAGACAATTCTAATTATATTGAAAATAAAAGTTCGAAAAGCCATGTTGGTGTTTTTAATAAGAAGAATTATAAATGAATATGAGTTAAATAAAACAAATTCTAATATATTTTTTATAATATCAAGAATTAAAGAAATAGAAAAAAACTAAAAATTCAATTAAAACCATATTTGTATGAAATTGAAAATAAATTTGAGGAAAATATGGTTTTGGAAGAAAATTCTTATACATATTATTTTTCATTTGTTGAAATAATAAAATTTAATATTGAATATCTATATATAAAATTTTATTTTTCAAATCATATTTTATTTAAAGAAGAATTAATATATATTGTTTCAAAATATGGAAACACACAAATAAATGGAAAAAAAACATTATTTTATATATAATGCGGACTTAAATTATTATATTTTATTTAAATATAAAATAGAAGAGTGTTTATAAATTGCCATGGTTTGATATGTGAGTGTGTCTTTTTTTAATAATCCAATGGTTTGTCTGTGAATGTGTTAAATAATGTCTTGTAAAAAAATGAAAATAATTGGACCATTTGCATGCGTGTTTTGTTTCTAGTCTGTGTGTGTGTAAAAAATTTAGTTTGATTTTGTATTCTTGTCACAATTAAAAAAAATTACAATAGACTTTCTTTTAAAAAATTACAACTTGACTTTTCAATTACAAAATGACAGCGAACTTATTAAATAAAATGTATACCAAATTTCTAAATGAATTGTACAGTGAATTAGAAAAAAACTAGAAGACGTTAAATTATCCGAAACAACTACTAACAAGAAAATTTTCTATTGTCTGTGAGCTCAATACGATATTCTACTGAAATTCTGTAAGACCTTCGACATTCCTTATGATCAAGTCGTTTTGCTGTTGGAGATCATTAAGACCATGTCAAACACGATTAATTCGCCCGTTACAAATAAGTAATATCAATTATTAGCGTCACAAATCGTTCATTTGGTTAATATGCTTGCAAAATCTTCAAAAATGTTGGGGAAAATTATCATTCCCGACTATATCGAGAATATAAAAAATTTTCGATTTCTGAGTTATGATTTAATGGAGGCACGGTTTCCGTCTAGTGATTTTGATGCTAATTCAAGTGCGGCATTAGAAATATCATTCTGACGTAAAAAACGTGCTGCTCATTCTGCTTGATTCCCAGCAGAATAACCCTTAAATTCTTCAATACCTTTTTCGATAATTCTCTTAATTCTTTATCTTTTTTTGCTCGTTAGAAGAAGACGGAATTTCATTTGACAAACATTTATTAATAAGATAAAAATCTGTGATCTTCTGCATCTGGGGTCTTTGAATCTTCGATATATTTTCCACAATTAACTGCTTTTTAAAATAATTGCCAATTTAGAACTGATTTAATTTTATTAATTACATTTAATTAAATTTAACTTCTGTTAAATTTAATTAAATTTCATCGAACTATTTAAAACTTATATTATAAATTCAGTAATTACTTTTGGGAGAAACAATATACTTTACAACATACGACACATCATACCAAACATTCCTCACATTACTCGAATAAATTCATTATTATCCATTTTTTAAAATAAGAAATAGGAATTTTTATTCTTTTTTATTTGTATTAGCATCAATTTATTTATTTGTATCAGGCTGAATTTTTTTATTTGTATCAGGTTCAGATTCTGTATCCGAAATAGCTTTAATTTTTGAACATTCTTCTTTTCCATTTCCAATTAAATTTTAATTTTTTTTACTTTTGATAAACTTTCAGAAATTATATTTTTAACAGCAATATTATTATTTATTTCTTCAACTTTTTGTTTCTTAATTTTATTTTTGCTTCTACTTTTTCCAACTTTAACATGATGTCTATAAAAAGAATTTAATTCCAAATCTTTCATTATTCGATTAAATTCATATGTTGAAACATTGATTTTTTTACATATTTCTTTATGTTTTTGATTTTTTGAATTTGATTTTTCTACTTTAAATACTCAGTTATTATTTTTTCATTATCTTTTAAGCTGCTATTTAAAACCTTTAGTTTTACATTCTTTTCCAAACAATCGAACGGAAATTTATCCAGTTTTATTAGGTAATCAAGATCAAAATTTTTATTTTGTTCCATTTTATTATTAATAATATGAAAAATAAAAAAAATTGATTATTCTAGAATTAATTTTTTTTACATAATTATTTTTTCTAATAAACAGATAATAAAGTTTGAAAAGAATGAAAAAAATGTTTTTTAAATTAAAATTTTTCATATTTAAAAGTTAAATATCATCATAAAAAATAGATCGTGAAGATTATATATTTAAAAATTAGATAGAAAAAAATTCTGCAAAAACAAACAAAAAAAACGTAAAATGATACAATGAACAAACATTAAGAAGTTATTGTCGAAATTGAGGCCTTTTTGAGACAAAGACTAAGTATTTTACAAAAAAGGCTTTGAAAAGTTAAATGACAGTTGGAATGCATACATCACTCTGCAAGGGGATTATGTTGATTAATAAAGTTTCATTTCCACAAATATCTCTATTTTTCTTACCTTGACCGCGGACTTATTGAGTCATGTGTTATTAAAATAACACATCAGACACTTATATAGTCCAGCATATAGACTAATGAAACTAAAAAATATAGATATTCCGATTTCATTGGACTAAAAGTTGTCATAAAGTTTGTAGAGCTTTAATAAATTTATTTATATTACATTTATATGTAAATAATTATAACTCCATTTGACGAATAACTTATTGTACAAATAAAAACATACAGAGTTAGATAAAAATTAATAAAATCAGTTATATTTCCATTTCTACTCAATTAAATTAGTAAACATTATTGAAAAGTACTCATTTCTGTAGCAATTTTTTGTGAGAAACATGGAACGTACGTATGAATGAATATATTGCGTCTTGAACGAAGTGTTATCATACAAATGAAGGGATTAATGGACGCACTAATTGACATCAATAATACGGATATTTGTTGTACTTCTCCAAAATATATATAAGTCTCTCCGTTGAAAGAATTTATTAAATACTGAATTGGATCAAGATGAAATAAAAGAACAAATTGTGCGGTTATGATAACTGATGTAAGGGTGATCATTCTTTTTGATTTTTTTTCTTCATTTGTTACTTTACTTAATTCTCTTTTCTTCCATATTAATAATCCTATTTTTGCATACACGATTATAAATATCATTAATGGTATTATATATAAAAATAAAAACCAGCATGTTGAATATATAAAATCATGAACTGGTATGTACGAAATTGGTAAGATAGAAACATTAAAACATGTTCCATTTTCGAAGGTTCTATCAAATGCTGTTGGCATAACAGTTAATATGCTGATTAATAAAATTGATATTTGACTTATAATGATTAACGCCAATTGTCTCTTAATGTAATCCGTTGCTTTAAACACCGCAAAATAACGATCTATGGCAATCCAAACAAGGGTTTGTACACTGGCCATTATAACCCCCCAATACAAGACTTGACTGGTCCAGAGGTAACAAACAAGTATATCAAATTGTACAAACGATGACTTTTCATAAGCCGGCAAATATTGAAGAGCCAAATATAAACCAGACCCAATCGAATCATAAATGCATTGCGAACTCATTAATAAATTTGTCAATTTGGATTTAAATGGTCTTTTGATCAAAGTGAAGGAGAAAAGAGCGTTTCCAACAACTCCGATGGAGGAGAAGAAGATTTGAAAGATTGATATTAATCCGATCATAATGTTGAATAGATACAATAAATGTATTAATTTATATTCATTATTCAAATGATGATTGGTTTAAATGGCGATTTGATAACAGAATTATTATATTTTATTTGAAAATAAATTTTTCTGTTCTCACATAATCGACCTGTAAAAAATTAAATTTTTCAATGTCATACGGATAAATACAATTGACTCATTTTAATTGTTTAGAAAAATCTTTTATACTATATATTTTCTCTTAAAGAACTTTATATTTAAGGTTTTATATCACAATCTTAAAATATTTTGTGATTGGAAATAATTTAATAATAATATATTTAAATATTGTATTTCTGAGGAATATTTTGAATGATTTAGTGTGTGTTGTATTTCGTGTATACAGTTTTGCTATTGTTCCTCTTCTGCCAATATCGATCAATTGGTATTTTTGAGTGTTTTATGATTCCAATTATTCGAACAGAGTTTAAAATTTAATATTTTTATTTATTTATTTATTTTCGAAGTCGACTAAATTTAAAAATTTGAAAAATGATTATTTGCAAAAAATAAAATTTCCTAATTTGTTAAAATTTTTTATTATTAAAGTAAAAACAGTAAATGTCGATAATTTGAAAAATATATTTATTATTAAAAAAACTCAAAAAAATATCACTGTTAATATACTTTATTAAAAAAAGATTTTTAAATAATATTTATTTTTCAGTTAAGAAAGATGGTTGAAAAAAGAAGATGAAAAAGTTAAGTTTATTTTTACAGTTTACTCTTTTTTTCATTTTGCATGATTAAAAGTTGGGAACTTTTCAATTGTCCGATCGTAAAAGAAACAGAGTTATTCCTCCAAATGAATAACCATTATCTCATCCTTATTTTATTCAAATCCCGAAAATCAGACTATTGCATTAACAATCTTTGTTCTCGAAACAGAACAAAATACATGTTCGATTTCGTTTCAAATAATTTTTTATAAAAAATATTAAAAAAGGTGAATTTTAAAATTAAAATGATATACTTAGGCTGTCCCAAAAGTCCTCTGGTGGCCTTTAAAAACACACTAATATTTTACCAAATTTAACGAAATTTGGACTGAATATTATTCATACTGTCATAAATACTGTGTTAAAATTTCAAAGCATAAAATTTAAAACTTTCCAATAAAATAATATTATTAACCAACAAAAAAATAGATGCAGCGAATTTAAAAATTTATTTAAAAAAATATTTTAAAAATTTCTTAAGCAACAACATACTCACCATTGTTGTCAATAACCAACTGACAATAGATAAAAAGTTTATCTAGTTGATTTTTTAATGTTTCTGTTGATTAAGAATTAAAAAAGAATTTACAAGCTTCTTCAATTTCTTCATGTGATTTGAAAACATGATTTTTACAACTTTTCTTCATTTTTGAAAACAAGAATCTGTCACACAGATTAAAATCTGGACTATAGGGCGATTGATAAATTTTTTCAATTTTTCTTCTTTCAAAAATATTACAAGTTTGATTGCCCTCGAAATAATCTTTTTCAAAGCTTTCGAACGATTGCATTCTAACTAATTAATTAATGACTTTAATCTTATTTTTGAGCAAATGGAAATTTACATAAATTGTTAAAATAATTATTCCAAATTTTGTTGGTTAAAAATTTAAATGATTATTAATTATTTTAAAATAATTAATTCAATTTATTTATTTAAAAACTACAAATAAAATTAATTAACTTATTTAAAGTTTCGCAATTATTTGAAATTAGAAATAAATTTAAACATTACATATTTTCAGATTATAAGAATTAAAATATTAATCATCCATCTTGGTAGAAGAGACACAAATCCAAATAAACATTCAAACAACGTTATAATTTTAAAAAATGAATTGTATTAAACGTATCACAAACGTGTCATCCCAATCACCTCACCGGTAACTGTTATTAAATACCTGGCATTCCAGTGATGACTGATAAAGGAGACATGATCATGATTGTGTATTTTACAATAGCGCTCCTCAAGAATATGTTGTATCTTTTAAATTAATTTCACATTTACATGTTTTTTAATTATTTTTATTGTGAAATTTCAGAATTTCATTAGGACCGTCATATCCTTCTTCAAATTTTTTGAATCATGTATTTTGATAAATGTTTTTTTGTTGAACATAATTTTTTGATTCTGAGGACCAGAGTCGCTTCTTACAGTTTTTCGAACCAGTTCGTATCTTTGTCTTTTGTTCAAAGAGTTTAATTAATGTATTGATTGAATATTTTCCATTTTTAATTGGATTATAAGTAGTTGCCTTTAATTTCTGACATTGTTCTTTTCACATAGTTTGGAATTGTCTTCATTGATCTGTTTCTACTTGTTTTCGCGCACCAAAACATGTATTTAAATCTAGTTTAAATTTTGCCCTTATTTTCATAGCTGATATATCTTTCAATATTATGTTTTCAAACCAATTTCTATTTCTATCAATTATTTAAAAGATGCATTTAAAATTTTGGTTCGGTGGAAGAGGAGAAATTTTTTTTTGTTTCTTTGTTAATTTGTTTTTTGCTGCATTTTAAACACTTCCTCGTGCATAGTTTAACGTTTTGTGCATGATCTTTCAGCAAACTGGTTGTCTTCCCATGATTTATGTTGTTTCTACATTATAATATTAAACAACATATCTACAATATCTTTTAAAAATTCAACAATGATTTCTCCAACAGAACTGGAAAAGCAAAATCAATTCAATTAAATGTTAATGCGAAGGAAATTATTAAGAGTAGGGGAAAATGATCATTCAAAACAACCTCCCACCCAGGGTGGTTGGGGGTAGCCCGTTATCATGTCAACAGTAACCATAGCAACGATCGCGGTTACCATAGCAACGGTTCCGGTTCACTTGGCAAAGGTAACCAAGGTCTTAGTTACCATAGCAACGGTAACCAAGGGACGTTATTCATTAGCAACGGATAAAGTGATTCAAGGTTGTTGTAACCATGGTAACGGTTACTGTATCCATAGCAACCGTAACCCTTACCATAGCAAAAGAAGAAAAAGTGCTAATCGAATGCTGAACAGTGCCCAAATGTGCTAATCGATAGTGCACATTGTGCCGCACATTTGTAATGTTCCAGCACAGTGCTTTTTAAGTTGCACATGTGCAAAAGTGCAAAATCAATACATAAATTTTTTTAAAAGTACTAATGTCAAAAATCGATATCATGTGTTTGATGCACATTTTAATTTTCTATCTGAATGTGCAATTAGAATCTTCATATATTGATTACTTTTCCCTATAATTAGCATAATATGCAAATTTACACAAATTGCACATCGATTTTAGAGACAAAAGAAAGCAGAATATCAAAAATGTGCTGATGTACTTGAATAGTAACACATATACGTAAATTCAAGTTCCACATTAACATTTTTAAAAAAGTGCCGATAAATCGATTTTTCGAACATTTCTGAAATTTTCAAAAAGTGCTTAAAATCAATTTTTTTCGTATATATCTGAAACCCCTATGATATATGTATGTTGTTTAGCATCAAACAATACCTCATGAATCTCCTAATGTACATAACTATAATCAGAAGTACCTTGGTTACCGTAACCAAGATACATAACCTTTTATTATACATGTAGAAATTAAATGTATAAAACTTCTATAGTACTTAAAATTCAACATTATACATAGCATCTACATAATCAGCTAAGTACCTGAGCTTAGGCATTAACCATCAAAAGTATCTAGGTTACCGTAACTATGATACATAACATTTTAATATTATATATAAAAACAATCGAAAACACCTTAGAAACCATCACACTTGAGTTAAAAACCATGAAAAACACCTTAACAATCATCGAAAACATATAAAAACCACCAAAATTTTACAAAAAAGTGCAAAAATCAATACTGCACTTGTCTGCACATGTGCTAATCAATATTGCACATGTGCTAATCAATACTACACATGTAATAATCAATAATGCACATGTGCAGCCTGTCTAGGCTTAGTGCAAGTGTGCAAAATCAATAAGTTCACAATTGTGCAAAGTGCAATATATTCATGTTTTAATATAATATAGTTAAAGTGGGTGAGAATGTCCATAGGCTATAAAAGGCGAAACAAGCAAAATATCAAAAATCTGTCTGAACACATGGATGGTAACTTATATATGAATAGTCAGATTCAATATCAATATTTTTGAAAAAATCGATACCTAGTGCTTTTTCGATTATATGCACATTATGTGTGCAAATATTATATTATAGATATGTATTATATTATGATATTATACTATGTTATCAACCAATATGTACAGTATATATACAGTACAATACTGTATGGACATTTTAGTTCATTGAATGTTAATTTATTGTTTTAATGTGGTAATACATATATAGATCAGTATAATAAATGAATATTTATTTTATATATATATATATATATATATATATATATATATATATATATATATATATATATTTATATATATTTTATATATATAAGGTTGATAAGGTAGGTATATGGTTGATACAATTAGGGTCAAATTTTATTGCTGTTAAGGTAGATTTGAAGGTTTTTATATACAAATGGCTGTTCATGAGGTGATTTTGATGTTTGATGATATGGTTGTTAAGGTATATATGATAGCTGATATGGTACTTTTTATGGTTGATAAAGTATATTTGTTAGGGTTCCGAAAAAATACTTGTGAACACTTTTGATAAAATTTTATAAAGGAAAATTTTTAAATAATTCTTTTAATAAAATTATTAACTTCAAATAAAATAATATTTATTTTAACAAAACTTGGAATTAAAAATTATAAATATTTGTTTTACTTCATCAAAAATTATAAATATTTTACTCTTTGTTTTATCTCATCAATTTTCAAGGCTGAGGAAAATTACTTTATAAACAACATCAAATTCAGTCTTTGTTTGCCCAAAAATAGTTGCAAGAAATTTTAACTGAAGAGAATTGTTCGTAAGTAGAATTATTATTAACATTTACTTTATATTTTTCAAACTTGAACAAACCTGTAGTATCCTCTATTGGAGAACAAGGTTATAGAAGAGTTCTAAGTTTAAATCAAAGCATCGTTCGTTTTGGGAGTTTCACAGTTTTTACTGTAATCTGTTAACTCGCACGAAATATTGATTGTATTTGTATTCTGTCATCGAAGAATTGAATTATTATTATTATTTGTGACTTGTTGATATTTGTTATTTGAAATAAAGTTTGATAAAAGAATTTGTGTTTATTATTCATATATTTATGTTGGAAGACCTTTCTGAATAATTGGAGTCAGATCAAAAGATAAAAGATTATTGATTAAAGATTGAGAATTATTGATTAAAGATTATTGATTAAAGAATTAAGAAAAGAGATTTACGATTAAAGATAAAGATTTGTATTTTAAAAAAAGTGAATAAAGTGATTAAAGATAATTAATAAT
>MQRK01233030.1:0-15099 GCA_001938485.1 Girardia tigrina | reverse complement strand
ATAGTGAAGAAATATTAACTGATGATGCTTTTATTATCTATGATGAATAAATTCTTATTTTTCCAGTTTAATTCTTATTTATTTTTCAAGTTTAAGACAAGTTCAAAACAAAAGCACCACATAGTAGGTGTAAACCAATATTGGGCGGCTTTTCAATTTTTTTTCCACCTACTATTAAAATAGTAGGTGTCCTACTATTTCATGTTATCCGTTAGTTAAAACTATTTACTTTATTTAAAGTTTAATATGAAAATTTGAAACGATTTACTATTTTTAATGTTTTTAAATATCTTATGCTGTACTTTAAAATGCAAATTATACTCGAATAATTATTTGTCGTGAACATCTAAAATATCAATTTTCCATCTGGGTGGGAGAAACACATTTCCAAATACTAAACTCAACATACGAAATTCAACAAACCAATTTCAACATACCAAATTTAAAATATTCCTCACAACGCTGATGCAATTAAATGCAGTGAGGTTATATATAACTCGTAAAGTCTGTCTATATTACCCTTCTGACGTTAAGAAAAGGAAAAGTTCTGTTGTTTTTATTTTCCTTTTAGGCTATGCATTAATTAAATACATCCCATATGTTTTATTCAAAAACTGGAAATCCAGCAATAAAAGATTTATCTCGAATTTTTGCTGCTGCATATTCTCTTTTTACAATCACCAAAGTCTTCAATTTGATAAACTTCTTTCTAATTAGTACATTAAAATTTCCGAACCAAAAGAAAACAAAATATCAAAGTTTGAAATATAAAAAGAATTAATTTAAAGATTTTTCTAAAATTTTGCAATTAGTTTTCGTAGTAATCTTTTAATCAAAGTAAAGATGAAAGACAAATTGAAAAAAAGAAAATATTCAAACAAACTTAACGTATGAGAGCTTTTCCTTGATTACGTAGGTTTAGTTTTTAATGTATACGTTTCTATTTACGAAGAAATTATTTATTGTAAATATAAGCGGGGAATTTAAAATATCAGCACTTTTATAATTAGTTAATAGTATTTAAAAATGAATAATTTTCCCAAACACTGTATAGTAATTTAAAAAATTATTGGTATAGAGATTCTGATAAAGCATGGCGAATTAAATGATTGAATCCATCAATTAATATCCTAACAAGTCTCTCTCACTTTGTTGAACGTTTTAAATGTATACTGCTGAACAACAAATTTTGTTTTTGGTAAATAAATTCTTTTAAATGATTCTTGTTATATATTTGAGGTAACCAGAAAAAAGCCCACACCGACAAATGCCCACATAGTAAAAAGACCACTATGATAAAAGCCCACACCGAAAAAAGCCGAAATTGTAAATTAAATCAAGATTAGTTTGTCCCACATCATATGATAAAATAAAGTGATATGATTAATTTAATTATACTGTTAACTGTAATTATTGCTTTGTAGCATTTACATAAAATATTAGTTTTAAACCATTTTTTGTGGTATTATAAATCAAATAACTTTTTTTTAAAATGGATCTGTTTTAAAATGTAAAAATTCTTTGTGTAAATCCTTGGTTTAGCCGGCAATATGGTTGCCTCAATATTTTTATACAATTGCCATTTCATATTGGTGGGTTGTTTGATATCGTTGAATGTTTTTCGATCATTTCCCGATAGGATCAATGGGTTCCGGGAACGTTATCCACGTTTAATTTCATGTATTCAGATGAGTATCCGGTCCTGATAACCGTCAGCGAACACGAGATAATCCATACGTGGATTGCAGAATCGCTTATGTGTTCTCCCAGGTCAGAGCTCTGCTGGACAATTGTTGTGGTATCAAAAAAAAATACTATAATCATACTACCCTAATATTGACAGAGAATCTATTACTATTTAATAGAAAATCATATCAAAATAGTTACTGTCCTAAATAAGATATCTTATCGTGATCACCAATGAATAAACTCTGTAGAGTTGAAAATGGTGGTTGTCTTTGTCAGCAATTCGAAAATGCCCAATTTCAATGTTTTGTCTTCGTATAGTAAAAATAAACTTCAACATTCGTTAAGAAAAGAAAAACCTTCAAAGGAGATCTGCACTTATGATAAAAATATGATTACAGAACCTTTAATTCATCGAAAAACGATCATACTACCTTAACGGCACATAAAATGTAATTTGATGAAACAATTCGTTCAAACAATAAATAATGTTGAGAAATGTTTTAACTATTAATACAAGACGTTTCTATTTTTTAGCATAGAAAAACTAAAATTGAATATCTTTTAAGGACCAAAAATACTGGAAATCCTGAAAGATTAACGATTTACAGAATTCATGAATATAAAGGAGGCAGCTTCTGGGTTCTCGTTTGGTCCAGTTTTCAGCGGCTTCCTTTAAAATCAAAAGAAAACGTGGAATTTGTGAAGAATATTCCCACATCCTTTTCTATACTTATGAACAATATGAAAAAATAAGTTGTATTGCTTTCATATTTTTTTCCGAATAGCCCAGATGATTTTGGCTCTACACAGGGTGAGCAATTTTAACGGGAAATATAGGTAAAGATAATACAGTTCTATTAACGAGGGGATACACGTTGAAACCTTGTTGACAGATTGCTGTTATCCGAAAAGGAGTATCATGTTAGGCAGTAAACGTTTTGTTTCCCAATGTTCATTATTACAAAAGCTAAGATAAAGATTATCAATTATTGTTAATTATTTCTGAATATGGTGGAATAATATATATAGTTATAGATATAATTATATAATTATATAAATATAATTATTATATAAATATAATTATAGATATATAGTTCCAAAAATATAATCGATTTTAGTATACTAAATTACTTTACTATTTATGAAAAAATAAAAATATATGAAAACAAAAACATTTCTCATTTTTAATATATATTTATAGTAATTTGAAAAAAGGGTTTTGATCGGGAAGATCATGAAAACAATTATTATTATTATTACTATTATTGCGAGGAATATTTTAAATTGTTTGAATGTGTAAATGTACGGATGCTGTATGTTGATTTAAGTATGTTGAAATTAGAATGGTGATTCTCCCACCAAGATGGAAATTGGTATTCTTTTTGTTTTTACAGTGATTGAATATTCGAACATAATTTAAAATAATAATTTTATGACTATATTTTTTAAATTAACAATTAAAATTGAGTTTAATAATTTTTAGTAAAATTTAAATTAAATTCATTTTCAAATATTTGATAAAATTTTTATTATTTTGTGTTTTTACTAAAGAAATGCTTAAAATTATTATTTTTAATTAATATTTTCAGAAATTAAATATTTTAAAAAAATTTAGAAAAATTGTTCGAATAATCATGATTAAAAATAGAAATAAAAAAACAATTATAACGATGTCAATTATAACTTCCGAGAGTTGTAATGACTCTAAATGTGATAATAATAAACATTCAAATGAGAATTGTCTCAATGTTCTTAATAATAATAATAATTATTACTACTATTATTATTATTGATTATATGATTGATTGATTGAGTTTTTTTAAAATTCGTTACATAAACTTTCCTTTTGTAGTAAAAATTATGATGTTTCAAAATCTTTGCTACAAATTATTTGTAGAAAACTAGATGTCCTTTTTTTTCCAAAATGAGATAACAAATTAAAGAAATATAATCCTACTGTAAAATATTTAATTCTGTAAAAGAAACTAGTTTGAATTATTAATTCTGTTTTGTCTGAGGAAAGAATAATTCTTTTCATTGAAAGTCTCAACAATGAAACGACAAACAGATATAACGAACCTAATTTATTGTAACATTCGTACTTTAAGGGAAGCTCTTATCTAAAATGATTCTTTTCAAGTTGTTCAATGAATGTAACGTCAGTCTGGCTACGATAAAAGTGTAAGGAAAACTTTATTTTCTTTTATTTTAAAATGTTCAAATTATAGTACCTTAAGAATAATTTATATAAATTAATATAAAATATTTTTACAAGGTCTTATTAAAAGTATATTTCTTAAGTTATTTTTTGAAAATATAAATAAATATCAAAGTATAAGTAAATATAAAAATAATTTAAATTTTATACTATGACGATTTATTGAAGAATATATTATGTTGAGTTTGTTGAACGCTAAATTTATATTTGTTAGTTTTATAAAATGTTTGTTTTGATGGAATGATTAGTTATTTATTTTTAATTAATCAAGATATTGAATAATAATGACAAAATGTTTTAAAATTTAAATAAAGATTTTAAGATACTTAGGCTGTCCCAAAGGTCCTCAGGTGGCCTTTAAAAACACACTAATATTTTACCAAATTTAACCAAATTTGGACTGAATATTATTCAGACTGTCATAAATACTGTGTTAAAATTTCAAAGCATAAAATTAAAAAAAGTAAAATTTTGTTTTATTAAAGTATTGAAATTTTAAAAGTGCAGTGAATACAAATCAAGCGGTTTTTAACAATGGAACCAAATAAATGTTGCCCTACGTTCTTTTGTTCTAACTTAAAGTAAAAGAGGATTCTCTGCTTCAGAAATTCTTCAGTAACTTCAGCAGGGATGGGAAGACGCAAATCACCCAGTACTGAAAACTATTCAACAATGGTTGACTGATTTAAAAAAAGAAAAGCGGACGTCCTTCGACGATTCATCAAGAAGTGGCAGGCCGTCATTAATAGACGATGAAAAGATTAAAGCAGTCAAAGAAGTGATTGATGAAGCTCCAAATGCGTCTTTGCGTTATATGGAAAATGAACTTTCTTTAGGCAAAAATACAGTCCACAAAATTTTGCGTGAAAAACTTCATTACAAAAAAGTTTGCTCTGTTTGGGTCTTTTGCAAACTTTCTGCTGCTAATAAACAACAACGCATTAACACTGCAAAGCATATACGCCATGTAATTTTATAGATGGGTGATGAAGCATATTCCAA
This sequence comes from Girardia tigrina, assembly GCA_001938485.1. Lineage (NCBI taxonomy): Eukaryota > Metazoa > Platyhelminthes > Tricladida > Dugesiidae > Girardia > Girardia tigrina. The sequence continues at coordinate 10,190 of MQRK01233030.1, read as the reverse complement.
CAGACCGATCACGGATAAGACATGGGTCTTTTTCCAAGGTAGAGGAAAGAAAGAAGATCATAAAGTTTGGATTCCTTCTAATGCTGTTCCACCAAAAGTGATAAAGCTATCGTCAATGACTGATAAAAAATCTCTTGTTTTCGTAACCTTTACCTGCAACAAACGTTTTAATGTAAAAGCACTGCCATATGGTACCAAGATTGATTCCGAGGCGTATGTGAACTTTGTTCATGACACCGGTGAAAAATGGCGGAAACTTAGATGTACCAGCATCAAGCTAAAGGAACTTAAGTGGTGGCATGATAATGCAAGACCTCATTCTAGCAAAGAAACAACTCTTTTTTTGAAAGAAGAAAAATTGAAAAAAATATCAATCGCCCTATAGTCCAGATTTTAATCTGTGTGACAGATTCTTGTTTTCAAAATTGAAGAAAAGTTTTAAAAATCATGTTTTCAAATCACTTGAAGAAATTGAAGAAGCTCGTAAATTCTTTTTTAATTCTTTATCAACAGAAACATTAAAAAATCAACTAGATAAACTTTTTAACTATTGTCAGTTGGTTATTGACCACAATGGTGAATATGTTGTTGCTTAAGAAATTTTTTAAATATTTTTTTAAATAACTTTTTAAATTCACTGCATCTAATTTTATTTGTTGGTTAATAATATTTTTTTTGGTAAGTTTCAAATAATTTGTCTAATGTAAACTTAATGTTGTAATCTATCGGTTAGTTTGTGTATATGTCAATTAAGCGACCTTTATATTTTTCCTCACATAAACTCTGTTGAGATATGTAGAGATAGATAAGTTACAACATTAATGATATATTGGACAAGCTGAAAGAGGTAGGCCTAGAAGTAGGCGACAAAGACTAGTTCGTGATAAGATCCAGAAACCATAAGTCACATCTTTAAGGTAAATGTTCAGAGAAGTTAAGGCTTTCAAAAATTATTTTATGTACTACAGAGTAAGAATAAAGAGACAGCTAATAACAACAGACCAGAAGGACAACAAACTGAAAATGAGTAAAAGATCGCTCCAAATTCTTAACAAAGGTATTTTTTTCATGCTCTTCATAGATCAGAATGGATTTAATTTCAACTCTGCTCCAAAGGATGTTTATGAAAATGATAAACATCAATTCCATAAAAAAACATTTGATCCAAAGCCACGTAGCCAATCAACTCTCCGGATTTGAATTACATGAATTATTCAAAGTAGGAGTATGTTAAGACCAAGGTTGGTGCTCATCCGACAGCCAAAAAGGTATATCATTAAGAAGGACCAATATGTCAGAGGATTACATCCAGCAATCTCCTCAAAGTTTTGACCTCGTTTTGGGACTGAAATTGCTGTTGAGAAAGAACGCTTTGAATAATTAAATTCTTATTTACTTCAAATAAATTAAATATAATCTTTTTTGTCTTGTTACTGTGGGCTCTTTCAACACTTTTTGTATTTAATTTTTATGCATCTTAAATACTTATTTTAGCAAATATAGATTTTTAAAAAAGTAACATACTTTAACTTTTAGTTTTGGGTGAGCTTTAAGATGTTTTGTTGGCAAATTGTCGACATCAATATACGAATTGTCCTCAACGAAACTCATAGACCGCTGATATCGAGATTTCGGAATCGAAGAAACAACGTGATTGCCATGATATCCAAACGGTGAAGACATTCTCCAATAGTTTTTCTAAAAATAATAATATTTTATGTGATTATTTAACAAAAAGAGCAAAAGTTTTAATATTATTTTTTTTAATTTTTCCATGTATTATGGATAAAATAAAAGAAAATAATTATTCAAAGTGAAGTGTATTAATCTGAATTAACTTTTCGATTGATGAGGTCTGTGTTGTATTCCGTGAGCCCTCATATGCGCGTCAGTCAAATTTCAAAAATATTTTAGTATTAATGAATTAATGTCCGTCAATTTACATTTATTAACGAATTTCGTAATTACTTCATTCGTTTTGCGCGCATATGCCGCGGTACCGTTGTATTCTGCACGCTGTTCTATTCTATAACACTGACAGTTGATTGGTGAGTTGAATACTTTGATTGTGTTCATGTTTTTTGAAATTTAATATTTAACGCAATTTTAAATAATTAAAAGAATTATTATTTCGAAATTGAAATTTTTAGTTTCCGGTGTTGCCGAGAATATTATCCCCTCATTTATAAAAATAAAAATTATTTTTCCAAATGGCATGTTTTTCTTTATAAAAACCATTTGCCACTCTTTTTTAATTATCTATATGGTTTAATTATAATTGTTAAATAATTTTGTTTAAATAATTATCATATATTTGAATATATTTTACGTTAAATATAACTATATCAAGCTCACTGGACTTTCCCTATCATGACGATAATCAAGAATTCTGCTCTCTCTCTCCTTCTCAAAACTGCTTTCACAACAGGTTTGGGTGTTGTCGTTAAAATGAGGCACAAAGAGCTGTTAAGTTTCTACCGGTTACAAGTTCAAAGTTCGTAGGGGAGTAGGTCTTACATCTACTTTGATGAGTATCTTGTGCAATCGATAACGTACTACTTTTACCTTTTAACATCACCAGATGCCTTTGTGAAAGAAGTTGTTCGAATTACTTTACAACATGCTTTAAAATTGATAAGCCATGCATGTATTCTTGAATATATCAATACGGAAATATCAATACAGTTGGCTTTTGAATCCTGGTGGAATAAAATACAACATTTTATCCAAGTTCTACATCAGAAATATAGGATCACCGTCAAATTTGGTGACAGTCATTCATTTCTTATTATCTCCATCTTTCTACAGAATGAATTGTAGGTTTCTTCTACCATTAGTTACCAGGATAAGGGTAAGATTGCTATATTTCTTCAAAAGTGTCTCTCTTCACAATCTTCATTACTGGTCATTCCGCATTCTCTCTCTCTCTTTCTGGTTTCTCAACTTCTGTTGTTTTCAATAGTCTTCTTTCCTACTCTGAATGTGATTTTGTTCATCGTAGCCCGTCCTATACACTTCAGGCTTAGATAAATGCTCGCTATGACACAGTGGTTGGCATTTTAAAGATTGAAATCCAAGAGTGTTACAATGCTGAATTGTATGTTAATGACACCTGCAGGTTTGTTTATTCAACCTTGAGGGCTGATTTGCAAGTGTTCTTTTCTGGTCGTAAGCGAATAGTATTTATTAACAACATAAATATGATTTTTTAAACATTTATTAACATTACAAGTAGAATTGTCGTGACAACAATTATTTAAACCACTTTCAATATTTGACATTTTTTTTGATTACTATATTTCTAAATTCATACTAACTTTTTCCAATAAATGAAAAATATTTATTATTAATTATTAATTAAAAAGATTCTTATTGGTTAAAATTAAATCTAAACATTTTTTAAAAAGTGCATATTAAATTAATATATAAAAATTTTAAATTACATTAAAAATTAAATATTACATTCAAAAATTATTTTAAATATTTTTACTTTAAAATTAAATTATTTTAAATTAGTAGGAAACAAAGATAATACCAATAATCCATCTGAGTAGGAGAAAAACAAAACGAATACATACAACATGCACAATATCAAAAAACAATTCAAAACATTCCTCACAGTATTGATTAATGTCAAGTGTCATTTTGATGAGAAGGAGAACATGGACAATGTGAACAGGGACAGCTTTAATTAAGGATAAACCGCTCAGCTATGCAACGAAAGATAAACATCGTGATCACACAGTTTTGCTTTACGCGATTGTTGTAGGTACTCTTGGTACATGAATCCCTGCTAATAGCAAACCAGTAGATGCCGTTTTCCTATCAGGCAGAGAAAATGTGATTGCAACTGCCACTGTCCGATCAAACATCCGATGGTCTGCAAGAAAGTGAAAGGCCTTCTGTAATTGACGTCATACCCACAACTTTTCCAAGTTTCGTGATCCTAAACACAATCCAAGAGATACTCTTCTGATCCAGGAAGATGAGTCTGTAGCAGAATTGTTAGTTCATGCTTGAGCTTCTCGGCCCACTCCAATCTGTGTTAGATGTGCTTGAACAAACTAAAGTATAAAGCTCACATGCTGTGAGCACCGACTGGCGACCCATGCCGCTGCAGAAAAAATCTACCAACAAGCAATCAGAAAAAAGCCCAGTCTAGGCAACTGTAAAATTCTAATAATAATAAATATTTGTGATTTTACGTTTATAATTGAATGAAATTTTAAGAATTGTTGTAACAATAATTTTAAATAAATTAAAAAATATGTTGAAACCAATGCTAACTAATTATTTATAATGATTATTTTATTGAAAACAAAACTCAACCATTAAAACATATATTTAGAAACAATATATTTTGACGGATCTACCGTCATCTTCAGGTCACTAATTAATAATCAATTCACCTGTATATAAATACAAAAATGATGATTGTGTAATCGATTGTATGAAATCATGCTAATCAAAAATTCTCAATAAGCTGGTTGAGACTGCCGATTGAACATTGATATTACGGTAACGTGACCTAATTAACAATGCTTCACACGACACTCTCTCCCAATAACTGTCAAAATGCTTACACAGAATTTTGAAATTATCAAAATTAACATCACATGTGCAAGCATTTTGATCGTCTAATTATTAAATTAATTAATTTAATAATAATGAACGTTTAACAGTAATTTAGAATAAAATTTCTTAAGTTATAAAGTAAAAACTGTTAAATATTATAATCTTTATAATTGTAATTTAATATCATAATAATTTTAATTTTTTTGCAAAATTCTTTCTTTTTATTTTTTCTTAATTTTATTACAAAGTGTGAGGAATATTTTAAATTGTTTGAATGTGTAAATGTAGTGATGCTGTATGTTGATTTGAGTATGCTGAATTTAGAATGGTTATTCACCCAAAAAATTTGTATTTTTTATTTAAATTTAAAGTGATTATCTATTCGAACATAATTAAAATAATCATTTTATAAGTTCATATCTTTAATTTCAGAATTAAAATTAAGTTTAATAATTTTTAGTAAAATTTAAATGAAATGCATTTTTAATAATTTGTTGTCATTTTTATTATTTTGGGATTTATTGAAAAATGGTAAAAATTAATATTTTTAATTAATATTTTTAGAGGTTAAATATTTAAAAAAATAACTCAGAAAAATTGTTCGAATAATCATGATAAAAAACAGAAATAAGAAAACCAATTAGAACGATGACAAATGATGAAAGACCTTCTGAGAGTTGTAATGCTCTAAATGTGATTATAATAAAGATTCAAACGAGACTTGTTTAAATGTTCTTAATACAAAGTATGTTATTTTGTATAACTAAAACGTAAAAGAAATAATTGAATCATCAGATAAACTACAATCTTCAAAAAGAAGAAAAAAAATAAATATATTAAAATATTTTTTACCGAAAAATAAAATAAATATTTACTAATGGGAGTACGACATTTAGTCTTGAAAATTAAGTCTCGGAAAATTAAGTCTCAGAAATTAAAATTTTAAAAAATGAAAAAATTTAGAAAGACTCAAAAAGTCCAGTAAAATTTATAAAAAATGAAAAATTCAAGTAAAATGTAGAAAAAAATGAAAAATTCAATTAAAATTTAGAAAACTCAAAAAGTCTAGCTGACCAGAGAATTTCATCCATGAGTTGAAGGCGGATTTGGAGAAGGTGTCATACGAACAATCGTCGAATATTTGCCTGGCATTGCACAAAATTTTAAAATGGACCAATGATTTCCGTTTATGTTTGTAAATAATCATCAGAGATTTTTCATTTTTTTCTAAAATTTACTTGAATTTTTAATTTAATTTTCTAATTTTTCCTTGAAATTTTCATTTTTTATAAAATTTATTTGATTTTTTAATTTTTTATAAATTTTACTTAATTTTTTATTTTTTTCTAAATTTTACTTGAATTTTAATTTTTTTCATTATTACTAAACTTTACTAAAGTTTTTCAATTTTTTTAAGATTTACTTGAATTTTTCATTTTTTTATATTTTACTTAATTTTTAATTTTTTTTCTAAAATTTAATAGAATTTTCAATTTTTTTTATATTTTACTTCATTTTTAATTTTTTTCTAAAATTTTCCTAAATTTTTCATTTTTTCTGAAATTTACCCAAATTTTATTTTTTTTAAATTTTAATTTCCGAGACTTAAAAGTCGTGCTCCGTTTACTAATACATAGAAATCTCATTCATCTTCTACACTGACCTCAGTCTCATTTTCGAAAAGGTTGTAATTTAAATAATTTAATATTTTTAAAATTTTTAAAAAAAGTTTTGTAATAATTTTTTTGATTATTTGTTTCAGTAAATACTTTGTTTACTCATTTATGTTTGATTTTCCAATCTTTATCCATTTGCTAATGCCAAGTCAATATTTGCCCGGGATCTTTTCGGAAAGTTTGTAGATTTTATGTCTTAGTTTAATTTTTGTTTTATATGATAACCCATTTAGACTCACTTATTTTTAGTATCTTCATATAATTTATCATTTATCAGGAGAAAAGCTTTAAAGGATTATATAAATGTATATTGTATTTATAAGTTATAGATATTATAAATATGCTTTTCATCCAAAGACAATTTCAACATGTATGATTATAGAAATGTTGTAACTAAAATAAAATAGCTTTCAAATAAAAAATTGCAGAGATGTTTTACTAATTTTGATAGTAATGAATTCGGGGTCCCTGAGGAAGCAGATTACCAAGAAATTTCATTAGATTTTCAAAAAACCTTAATGATAATTGTTCCAGATTGATTAAATATATATTCAAAAGTAAAAAATATTAATATATTTATATCGTTAATTGTGAAAAATGTTGTATTTGTAAAAAATAATAATATTTTATATCTGGAAAATTCCAAGAAAAAATTGTTTTGTTTAAATTATATTGTTGAAAATCAGTGATAATTTGAAATTTGTTAATTTTGAATAAATAAAATTTGAGTATCGGTTGAGTTTTCTGTTAAACAATGGAGTAAGTTTGAATTTCCAAAACGTGATTGATTTTCTTGAGTCGATGTCTGATTTGAAAGTGGAAAATTTGAGGTTCGTTAAGACTCCGTATTTTGTGTCGGTTTGTGTTACGATTTATTTGATCTTTGTGCTGATCGGACCGAAATTAATGGCCAATTGATCGGCGTTTAATTTAACATTCTTTATAATATCTTACAATTTCATGTTGGTAATTTGATCGGCGTATATGTAAGTTTTGTTTGCAAAATATGCTCTTTTGAATACCGACTTTAATCTGTTCTGTGATCAGGTCGATTACAGTGACGATCGCGAATCGATAATGTTAGCCTGGGCGATTTACATTTTCTATATATCGAAATTGGTGGAACTACTCAACAATGTCTTCTTTATTTTTCAAAAGAAAACAACCAAATAACATTTCTTAATGTCTTCACTTTGCAACAATGCTCATTTTATGGAGGTGGCTTCGTAACACGAGATTGTGCCTCCGGCTTTAAGAACCGCACGAAACGACGAAAAAGATGTTCCAACAGTTGCACATGAAATTGCTAAATCATCGGAAACCAGAAACGTGGTAGTTAAAGCTCGGCTTCTAGCTAGAGGCTGTTGAGGTGGGCGCATTTCTATGGGCCCAAATGAACCGAACCCCTATCTTCGGAATTCAGATGAAACAATAATAATATCAACACTTGTCATTCAAAACTTGAAGAAACAAAAAAATTGGCCAGTATGTTTCGTATGAACGGAATATGCTGGCGCAGTTTTTTCGACAAAAACTCTAAACGAAAAAGAAAAACTAATATTTGACCAAAAGTTTGGTTTATTCTTTATGAAAAAGATAATGGTCATTAGTTGAAAAGGAAAATAAATTTTGAAATTCGGAATAAAACTATTGTTTGTAGGACTTGTGCTAGTTTTATTATTTGAAATTTCAGAATTCTTATTTAACACAAAAAATTATTAATATAACAAACATAAATTTTCAAACAAATTTTCGTTAATTAAATTAATGCTCGAACACTTTAATTAATTTTGTCTAAATTATTATCATAAATTTTATCCAAATTTTAATTTATCATATTGTACAACTTTTATTAAAATTTTAAATTTATTCAAACTTTGTTAATTGTAGTGACATTAAATCTTAAATAGTTTTTTTTTAATTTTATAGAATCTGTTATACACTTTCATTAGTTTTTGTAAACGATATTAATCTTAAATAAATTTCGGTTTATGAAAAATATATAATATTTTAAATTCGAATTATTAAATAAATTATATGGTGAATTCGAAAAATTTAACTAACCCCTCATAACTATAATTATAGAAATAGTCTCAGTTGAAATGACATTAATCAGAGTAAATCCAAAAAGTTATTTCTGTTTGATATGATTCATCAGTCGTAGAAAGATTCTCAGAACATTCATGATTAAAATACTTATTATATGGAAATTTTTTTGTACGTTTAACTAAATAAATAGACTGTGAGGAATATTTTAAATTGTTTAAATGTGTGAATGTATTGATGCTGTATGTTGATTCTAGTATGTTTAACTTAGAATGAGGATTCTTCCAACCAGATAGAAATTGGTTTTTTTAAATTTAGAGTGATTGACTATTCAAAAATAAGCCGTTCGTTTATCTTTTCTCCCTGTGATCGTGCGTCCTCGTTTCTCTGATCATTTCTGAATTTTCTGTTACCTACGCGATATTCCAGTCTTTTACCATCTTCTCTTCTATACGTTCCTTCAGAATAGTCCCCTTTTCTAGAGTCTTCTCTTATGTACAATTCATCATCTAATTCGTCCACTTCTGCTACTGGGTATTTCATATTCGTGTATGTTGCCTGTTCTCTATACCGTTGATTCGAGTAATTTTGTCTGTTAACCCCTCATAAAGTTTATATTTTTTAATTTAACAATTAAAATTAAGTTTAATATTTTAAAAAAAAAGAAATGCGTTCAATTAGATATAAATAAAATTAAATTCATTTTCACTAATTTGATAACATTTTTTATTATTTTTGGTTTTTATAAAGAAATGGTTAAAATTATTATTTTTAATTAATATTTTTAACAATTAAATATTTTAAAAAGATTTAGAAAAAATTGTTTGAATAATCATGATTAAGAATAGAAATAAGAAAACCAATTAGAGCGATTTCAAACGGCGAAAGATCTTCTGAGAGTTGTAATGACTCTAAATGTGATTGTAATAAACATTCAAATGAGAATTGTCTCAATGTTCTTAACACCGTTGATAATAAAAAAATCTCAAGTGATATACAAAAGCAAGTGTCACAATAATCATACGATAATAAACTATTTAATATAATTTTTTGTTTTATTTGTAAATGTGCAACCTAACTCAGCTCAGTAAAATTTTTGTGGTTCACTAAACGATTTGAGTAAGACAACCCAGATTTAGTGCTTATTCTTGAAAAATCTTCGATTTTTTGTTTTTAAAAGAAGAACATGCTCTCAAACACCGAAAGTAGCATCTTGTTAACCCTTTAAGGTCAATAATATGGACAGGAATATTTAAATTCGAAAAGACAGGTACTCGTCACATAAATTATGTTGGCCCATGAAAAACGCAATTTCGTTTTAAAGAGAAATTTCAAATAATTATCAAATTAATTAAAAAAATTAAATAATTAAAATATTTAATTAAGAAACTAGTTTTTGTTAAAACTGAAATATTTCAACTGTATCAAATTAACAAATTCTCAAAACACGATATTTGATTAAAACAACAAAATTTGACAAATTCAAAATGAAAAAATATCATTTTTTGTTTTAATTCGTAGTTTGGCTTGAGACAAATTATCTGAACCAAATTATTTTTTTCCTTTTCATTTGTCTTTTTCAAACAATATTTATAATTTATCTGATTAAAAAAAATGAATTTTAATTAATTAAAGTTATATTTTTAAAAAACTCATAAAAAATTCTAACAAAATTACATTAAAAAAATAATTCAACATTTTGAATCCAAAAAATGCTTTTAATTAATTCTAATTAAAAATTGAATGTAATTCAAATATTTAAAAATTAAAGAAAAATATAATTATTAAAATAAATATTTATTTTTAATTTAATTCTTTTCGGAAAATTTTTAAAATTAAAAAATTTATATCCGATAAAATAATCCGACATTTTTAATCCAAAGAAAATAATAA
>MQRK01233028.1:0-10664 GCA_001938485.1 Girardia tigrina | reverse complement strand
CAATGTATTGAACATAATGGACTTTATTTCGAATCATAATCTTTATTGTGCGTTGTTTTATGAACATTTTAATTTTTAATAAAAAGTGCCCCACAACTTATGACTCACCCTAATATTCCTTTTTCACAACACATTGATCAGGAAAATGTTATAATATATATATGGATTTTCAGGATTGTGCAATTAAAACTGCCCCCATTGTAGTGTTCTTAATAGTCTTATTTTTCGTTACATATGGTTCGATTCTTAATGGAAATAAAACTGGTTTCATAATCTTTGTGTTGTTTTTTGTTTTCATAAAATAGTTAGAGAGCATTTAACAACTGTTGATAGCATCTGGTTCCGGTTTTTGTGACACGCGCAATTTATCACAATAAACGACATCTCATAATTGAGTCAAACAGTCCGGACATTCTCTGTTCTCACAATTTCTCTGTTCAAAGAGCCTTAAGATTTTTTAAGTTCAAATTTATTCTCAATTTATCCCCGTTAATCAATATCCTCTTTCCTATAGCCAATGGAATAGTTTATTTCGTCGGGCTCAGTGCACTGGTGTTTTTCATTAGCATAATGATTTATTATATTCTCTATTGATTGAATGTCATTATCGATCGAGTGATTTTTTATTCAATAAAACAAATTACTATTCAATTTCAATGGATCATGGTTATTTGGAATCGATTTGGAAAATCAATGTTGTTTATCAATAAATGTGCAGTTGTTTTGTGGTGATCAATTGATTATGATCCGTGTGTTGATTGATTGATTGTGCTGAAACTGGCACACGGAAATTTGGTGTTCATAAGAGGAAAAATAATTTTGAAAAGAAAATTTTGATCTGTAACGAATTTTTGTTTCTTAGCGCAATCTTTAGAGCCGTGACTTGTATCTGATGTACTATATCGTGTCATCTTATCCCGTGACCAGCCTCATTTTGCAATTTTTACCCACTTCCCATGGTGCTATCGAGCTGAAACTTTATTAGGGTAGTTTTATTTTGGCATAACGTATCGATTGATCGATCTTTCCAAATCCTCCGTCACCACTCGATCAAACAGAAATTAACAAAACATTATGATATCACGATTTTTGTCTCACCAATCGATCAAAATCGATAAAAAAATCGTTTTCAGTGCACTCAATAGAAAGAAGGGTTCTTAAAAATGTGTTATATTATTTAACGATTAAGTGACAGGTTGAAAAAAACTTTCTTGACGCGCAGCTCATATTTTAACAGTTTTTTTACTGGGCATCCACTTTCTGACAATGTGAAAATGAAACCTATTTTTCTGAAATGCATCTTTTAGTATTGATACCCTTCAATGAATGACTCTGGTTGACCACTGTACACATGCACAGTCACAACTTGATCTATAGAAATGGGACCGTGATTATCATCAGAATAAAGAGTTTATGAATCAGTTTATTTGCCGTAAGAGTCAAAATTGAGGAGCAAGTGATAAGGAAGGATAAAGTTTTTCTCTTAAGTTTATTTATCCGATAAACCAGTTACATCTGGAGGTGGAGAAAGATGGAGCTACACAACGGAATATTCTAGGTGGGTGCCCACTTCATCTATTAATCAATGACTTGTTACTTAAATGGATGTCCAGTTACTATGTTAAAACATTGCCGGTTGACGCGTATGAGTCATCTCAAAATCAACTTACTAAAAACCTATTTATATTTTCTTACAATTCAATTCGTAACAGGGGCGGCAGAAAGGGGATGAGTCCCACCTAGACTAATCCCATGAATGATTTTCTATGACTGCCAAGTTTTATTTCTATCACATTTTTGAGACTAACAAATTGCAGTGGGAATGAGTGTCTGGAGAAAAGCAGTTCAATAATTCTTTTCTCTTCTTCTAGCGCACACAAATTACAATGTGAGTAAAGTTTATATAGTAGAACAGAGACAGACGATATCTGACTTGATTTACCTGGCATTTGAAGCAAAACGTGCGAAGTGCATCAATTTTGATCAGCTGCTGCATCGATTTCACTTACAAAATGACAAAAAGTTGCAATTGTTTTAGTTAATGTTGTCATTTGATATTTGCATTTAGTATAATACTATGGCCAACAACGAATTGCTTATTTCCTTTCACAAATGGTACTTAAAATAAGCACACCATAGGACACTGCATTGACGATAAAAACGTGATTCAAATGCTTCTTTCATGTATTAACATAACCCACTACATCGACGATAGACAAGAAAATACCATATATTATCGAGCTCCATCTAACGTTCTACTCCATCTAAAGCCATGCTTCACAAATGTTCTCTTTTAAAGTAACTATAATAATTTGAAGAATTTTTCCGCCACTATGTGATATCCATTCACAAGCCAATAGAACGTCTTCTTTGCTCCATTTTCATCGATGCCCCATTGTATTAACGCTTAGTTGATTGACACGCACTGATAACATCACTTAAACACTGTTTTCATCTGCCCGTCTGTAATTTGGACAGGGCTCTACTTTTTTCTCATTAATAACATGATGCACATTACTATGAAGTGATAAAATTGTTATATTTCATCGACAGCTTCACCAATCACAATGACGCCATTGCTACTACCGCCATAGGTTGCTTAACTATCGTCCACTTATGGGCTGGTATTTAAGTTCGCTTATTTCCTCACCGAACGGACGAGTGTTATAATCACAACCTGTGACCTTAGTAGGGTTAGGCAAACACTACTCATGTCTAGGGTAAAACATCTCTACGGAGCCTAGAAGTAATGATAATGTTTTAATAAATTATTATTTTTTTATGAACTGCAATACATATTTTTTGTAAAGTCTTGGTAACTAAAACGTCCTATGTCAATATGATAGGTTCCTATAGGGTATGTACAAATATAGTTTTTACATCACGAAGGAACTCTAAGAAATACAAATATATGTATATCTGTATAATTACGTCTATGTTCCGCATGAGCCATTAAGTTCAATAAAATCAAAAATGTTTTACTCCTGATTTTCTTTTGATTCCACTTCTGATGCGTCACGTTGTAGTGTTCAACAGTAACAAGAAAGCATTATTGATTTCAGTTAACCTGTTATAGTTTATCCATTGTAACAATGTCCTTGTTAAACGGCTAACCGTGTTTGTCACTGGCAGCACTGATATTCACATGGAAGAAGTTCAAGTGTGAGTGAAGGAAATGAATCTTGAGTGACATGTTCCACTTCCTTTTCTGGTATGAGCGTAGAAGTTTGGCGCTATTTAATTTCCCAGAAAATCTTTGGCAACATCTTTGAAGGCTTTCTAGGTAATATTTTTGTTACCAACTAACAGCTCTTTAAACCGCTTGTTACTCGTCTTTGATCTTCGCATCACTTATTCTTGGAAAAATCTGTATTAAATATAAAAACAATCGCCTTCCTTATTCAGTGCTTTTACAGAATTCTTCTTGAGTCCAGGTTTTACGTGTACAGTATGCAAAAATATCTTTGCCGGTTCCACAAGCGGTTCGTGTGTAGTATTTTTTTGTCATAGAACTAAATATTTGCGAAGTATCCCGCTCTGTCGACAATAATGTGACTCTTACATGGCTGTCCTATTCATAGATGAAAAAACTATAACTTTGGTATAGCCGAGTTGTATTTTTATTTATTTATTTCTTTTTTTTAACTTAAACCAACAGACAGAACACCCCCCCTAAAAAAGAAGTCAAACAACTAACTAAAAATAAAGTCAACATCAAAACCACAAAAACAATAAAAGTAATATAAACCCCCACAACTCTAAATATTAAATATGAACATTCCTCTACAACCATAAAAGAAACCACATCCAAAATCTCAACCCCAAACAAACCTAACCTACCTCCCACCATCCCTAATAGCAAAGAAAACTTATGTAACTTACCCATCCACAAAGACCAAATATTAGAATTTAATGCAATTACATAAAAAAACAAAACCAACAACCCGATAACATACTATCCAGTCTTATGAAATCGGATATTGTCCATTCTCAGATTTTGCTGTGATTTGCGTTAAAATACGGAAATTTTTTTTCGTATAGGAACTGCTTAGTGGCAGTTTAGATTCACTTTGCTTAACACTCGAAGCTGATTCGTTGTTATTTTCCAACATGTAATCCGAGTAAGAGTTTCGCGGCAGGTCTAGTTGTCTTGGTCGAATATCTGCTATATGCCATGGACCGCTAAAACTATCACAAATTATTAAGTACTTTCTTTGATCCAATTTTCTAACGACAACGCCTCTTGCCCATAACATATTGCCCATAATGCTTTGTACATAGCATATTATTTTCAGGCTTTACTCAGACTAACTGTTGCTCTACGAAGTCTGTGTTTACCTTATTGTAAACCGGCTCCTTTTCAATTCTGTCGATTATCTCCAAACCGACTGGAATATACTTGTTAAGGGCTGAACTAGGTGTCTCCTTTCCGTCGGACGGTGTATTGTTATACCACCATAAGGCTCCCATGATACTGATATTCGATCGAGAAGCAATTCTCTTGATTGTCTTATGATTTCTCTCTATTATTCCGTTGCAATTTGGTCGATTAATAGCGCTGTATAGGACATGCAGATTCCACTTTTCCATAAAACTTGCTGAATTCGGCTGAATGAAATGTCATATAATTGTCAATAATCAACTCCTTTGGAGATCCACGCTAGCAGAACAAATTTGAAAACTCTGTAACAATCGACTTTACATCCTCAGCTTTGATTAGTTTCCATATAGCAAATCGAGAGGGTCCACAATCAATGATACTTAAGATTTTTTGTTGATCAAATTTTGTGACATCCGCTGCAAGTCTTGTCCAGTTTTCATTGACAGCTAATTTTCCATTTTCCCATTTTATTGGCGCTGGATCAATAGATTGGCAACTTTGACACTTCGAGATCAAATCCTTTATATCCGCATTTGACACATGTATTTCCATTTAATCGCACAGATATCGCATTCTCTTTGCACCTAAATGGCATCTGTCATGAAGTTTCTGTTGTTTGAATATGTCATCTGTTACAGACAAAAGGCAACTGCTTCGTTTTAATTGTTTCGGTATTCTTATCAGTTCATCAGCCTTGTTGTCTTCACTATTAACAACTCAATCTTCAAAGTTATTCCGTATTCCTGGCACAACTCCTTAATCATTGACAATCGGTGCTTTATCAAAAGCTCGGAAGTGGCTTTCGTGTGTAATTTATTTCGATCTGATAATGCCTCAGTTATCCAAGAAACTACTGATTTGTTATCTGATTTTACTACAGCATTCGTATGTCCCCATTTAATACACAGATTTAGACCCTTTACAACTGCTTCTAGTTCTGCTACGTTTAAGTGCCTAGAATAGTCAGTTTTCTTTAACCACGATGCGTCTTCTATAATATTTCCTTTAACTTCTAATGCTGCCCCAATGGCTATCGAACTGGCCTCACATCATATGATGCCGTCTTTACAATCATCAATACTCCATATTCTTCTACAAGGATCTTCCTCCTTAACTTTTTTCAAAACAAATTTGATTTTCTCGAATAATTCGACATCTATTTTCTCATCCCATTTTCCTTCACTGAGCATTTTCATGTAGGAGCATGATGGACGTAGCCAACCTGCAACAGGATGGATTCCTACTAATTGGCCACATAGCGAATATAACTCGCGACGCGATATTGATTCGGCAACTATCTCGTCCTTGAAATGATTATCTCTCATCCATCTCACCGAATTCTTATCTTTAAAGACTTTAACTCCCAACACTCGCACCTCTTTATCCATTGAGAGATTTTCTTGTTTTTTGCATTTAAGACCAAATTTCTCAAACAGCATTCTAATTTCGTCAACTGTGATTGTAGTTTCGTCAACGTAAATGTCATCGATGTACGAGTCGATATTTTCACGTGCTCTAGGATCAGAATTTAAAATCCACTTGACAATATCAGTCATAAAGGTCGGAGCGATATGTAAACCAAAGCCCATCCTGGTTAGAGCGTACTTTTTTCCATTAATAATACATGATTGATAACGCCACATTTTCTTGTGAACGCGAATTTGCATATACACCTCTGATAAATCAAGCATGGAAAATCTTGATCCTTTTCATCCCCAGGTACGAAGTTTTTCCAAACATATATCTGCTGAACCACTGTACACGTTTACATAATTGTTTAATTTCTTAAAATCAAAGATCGGTCTTAACTTGCATTTGTTAACTTGATATATTCCAAATATGGGTATAAATCCTATCGATTTACCCATTTACTTCTCGTCATATTCGATTAAATAGCCCTTCTTCATCCACTCCTCAAGGATTTTCATTGTGGCTATGTCTTTCGATTTGTCATCCTTAAAAGTCGAATGTCGAATTGGTAGATAAATCGGCGCTTCATCTTTCCACTTCCATTTAACCGTCTAATTATCCTTAAATTCAATCTCATAATTGTGTTTGTTCAGGCTAACACTTGGCACAACACCCGTGACACAACTCATATTGTCACCAGCCTTTTTTAGTCCTTCTCCTACACACACACCAAATTCGATAACACCCTTATTAATTTTCACACCCCCAAGTTCACTTATAACATCCATACCAAATAAAATTCCCAAATCATAGGGTTAGTATTTCATGACTGAACATTCTACTTTCATAGTTCTATTGTCTATAGTCAATTCCACGTCACTAATCCCCTTTAAACAAACCTTTAAACATTCTGATCCAGTATTTAACAGTTTTCGTGGATGGGGAGTCAAGTAGGTAATTTGACGGCAAAAGTTCATAGATTTCACTGCACGTCTTCTTCTGAAACACAAAGAACTTGATAACTTAGTGATATTTGACGTCTAAAATCATCGCAATGACGAAACTTCAAATGTCGAAATAACAATTTTAATGAGTTTGATAAAACAATTACAGAAATTAAAATATATATTAAACTAAAAAATATACACAAAAAAAACTAAAATTTGGTATTACAATTTCTTTTACTTTAGGTCAAGTACTCATTGAACATACCACGTAAATGAATAAATTTAAAAAAAACGATACACAAATTAAAATTAAATAAAGTATTGGAAATTTAATTGGACAAAATTTACAATAAAAAGAAAGACAATTCTTTTCTTACGAAAAAATGATTTTAATTTTTTATTGTTTACTATCAATTTGTGAGGCGACAAATGGTATGTGTTTTAATAATTTAGTTAATAAAAGAGTGAAATCTATCTAGAAACGTTACTGTCGCGGAACCGACCAACATTTGCTGCGAATGTGTACAGAGATTACTGTAATTCATCTTTAGCAGTTGATGGAAACTATAACGGCCAATTTTCTGGATGCAAGCGTTTAAACTACATTATTGATAGATATTAATTCTAAATAATTATTTCTTTAATCAAGTATTATTCTCAGACTCTATCTATCACAGTCTGGATGTCAACAACGAAAAGTGGTGGCTTGTGATTCTTGATTCAGTTTCTGTCGTTACAAAAATTGTCATTTACAGTCGCACAGATAATTGCAGTTATATTGAATTTTTAAGTGTCTGTGTAATGTTATAGTTCTTCAGCTTATAGGACATCGTATCTTTCGATATTCGTCAGTTATGAAAGTCAAACAACATTTTCTACATCGAATCCTTCTTTCTATCAAGTTCAATATTATCAAGGTCCTCCTCCATCCGGGGAAATAATAACCACAATTCCAGGGTCAAGAGTGGTAATACTTTTATATGATTTTATTTGTTAATTGTTTCAGGTTGCGAGAACAATCGTTATTTCGAAGCCATACGAACAAGAAGCAATTAATTTCGCCGAGGTGGAAGTCTTTGGATACAAATTTTTGAAATCGCAAATAAAAATGAGTTATTAATTTTATTTAATAGTTTTATTTTATTTGGTCTTCATCCTGTAAGGCTTTAAAACCCTAAGTTCTACACTCTATCCGAGCACGGCATCTATCGATAAATTCAAGGGAAGCAAAGTCAAATGTGCCGTCGCCTGTACGAATAATTTTCTCTGTGTTTCCTTTTCGAGAAACACGGATGAAGAATGTGAACTCTTCAATCATGCTGGAGGAAATTATTTTCCCGAAGATATTTAATTACAATAACTGACAAGGACCTTAAAGACATATGTATTAGATGTTCTATTTTATTTGTTTATTTTAACATAATTATATTATCTATATCATTCATGTTATGTAAAACTCCTTTTTCTTGGAAGAATGTATGAAGGACAAAATTTGCAAAAATCTTCATGAAATTATAATAAAATTTTATTGTTATTCATCTTATAGAAATAAAATTTTCGAATGAAGAATTTCTGTCAGTTTTGTTTCCACGAGTGCAACATATACATTCCATACACATAAATAAATAAATATAAATATCAATAACACTAATTTAATATTGTTGCAAAATAATTTACTTGAATCTCATTTTTAAATATTAATCACTGTACATGTTTCGATGTCTCATACATCTCAATTTTCAGGACTTATAAATTGTATAAAAATGCAACGTATGAAAACCAAAAAGATTTTAAATAATTATTCAATTATACTTTATCGAAATAATTTTGATTAACCCTAATGGGGCCGAAACTATTTCCTTTAGAAAAAATGAATTTTTGATATTAATTCTGGTTTATTATATCTAAATAACTTGTTCTACGTTAAAAAATAAACTGATGAGTTCAAACTCATGACTCATATATATAAAGACTATTGCACCTAATGCCGCCTGTTACTGAGTCGTCAAATTGATGTAAAAAATATTTGAGTAGTGTTCCTTTAAAAGGACGGTGGCCCCATTCGGGTTAATGATAACAAATTTATTTAATTGAAGATATTATTTATTGAGTGCTTTACTACACCCATTTGGAGAACAAATGGGTTGCAGTGTTTTATCAATAATAATTCATAGAACTGTCGTTTGAAATGTGAGTTGAAACAATTTTTCAAAATAGAAAAAAAATCATCATTAGAAACAGATGAGGTTACATTGTTGCAACAGAACCAGTGGTCGAAAACCTTACTCGATTGTGAATTGGTTTTGAGATGACGATTTGTCTCATTAAATTAATACACAAATTAGCTTAGCAATCCCAAAACCGTACTCAATTTAAGGGAGCTAATTTTACAAATATTCTTTAATTTTTTAATATATGTTCGAAATTTAGTCTTCAGTATCGAATTTAAAACTATTACAATCACAGTTTATATATTTTAAACTCGTGGTCTATTGGTGTAACTTTATGAAAATTAAGTAACATCATTGTAAAAATTTATTTTTTTCAATACATCCTCCTTGTTATCGATTTTCAGTGATTTTGAAGATTCTGAATACAATTCGTTCTACTGACGAACAATTATCCAAGGGAAATAATTTTAGAATCGCTACTTGCGGAAAATAAGACATGAAAAATCAATTTCCACATTACAGGGTTTTAATTCTCATTTCGTAATTGAGGAAACGTCATTTCGTAATAAAAAAATTATACAATTTCTAAAATAAAGATTATAAAAGTAATTTTATATACATAAAAATACCTTAATTTTGTATAATAATTTTTATATATCTTTTGTTTCATTATAGAAATCCTTAATGGTAATATCAAACGAAATGAGAAAATTAATAGTGAATACTTACGATACAGGCAAATCTATTAAATCGATTGTAGATATTTTTAACAAGCCTTTCACTACCGTAGAGTCCATCATTACGGTATATAAAGAAGAAGGTCGTTATGAGAAAAAATTAAAAGGTGGATAAAGGAAAAAAAGCATTAAATTCAGAGCAAGTAGCATTTATTTAGATATGTATTGATGATGACTGCGGCATCACCTTAAAAGAATTAAAGTGAAAAAACTATCGGTAAATATTTTAAAGACTTCTCATGCACTTAAAAAAGAGTGACACATATAGCTGTGCGAAGAAATAATTCGGAAGTTTTTCATTAAAGACAAAAATAAGCAGAAAGTTTGTTTATGAAATAATCACTCTATCAGATCCGAAGAATATAATATTCATTGACGAAGTGAGTTTTAATGTGATAATGAGGAATAAGATTGGGCGTTCATTGAAATGAACACCTGCTAATTATATTGTGACAGGTATGAAATCTAAGAATATTTCAGTCTGTTGTGCCATGAATAAGCATGGTATTTTAAAATATTTAGTTCAAGATAAGCCATTTGAAAACAGAAGTTTTGGCATATTTATTAAGTAGTTATTTAAAGAAATTTTAGTACACAAAGCTGTAATAGTTATGAATAACGCATCTTTCCTTAAGCATGCCAATATCAAATAAATTTTTAATAATTCATCATACAAGCTTGTTTTTCTTCCACCATACTCTCCGTTCTTGAATCCTATCGAGAATATGTTTGCAAAGTGGAACTCACTAGTTGCAGAATCTCGTCCTAATAATAAAGAACAATTATTGAATAGTATGAGGAATTTTTCAAGTCTAATAAATGAGGTGAATGGCAATAGTTATTATAACCATATGATGAAATTTTTACCAAAATGTAGACGTTCGGAACCAGTTATTGATGGAAAATAAATAAAAAATTTATATCAAGTATTGTGACTTTTTTATTTTATGTTGAAATTTTATGCAGTTTATAAATGAATAATTTAACTTTATTTTTTGTTTTTTTTTATTACGAAATG
>MQRK01233023.1:18933-29869 GCA_001938485.1 Girardia tigrina | reverse complement strand
TTTCCTCATTTTAGTGCATTGGTAATGCTTGAAAAACGTGGTTGTTTTTATAAAAATTTTTTTTATTAATAATATTATTTAACTATTTTTAGTTATCATTAGGAATTTTTTTCAAAATTTTTTTTATCAAATTGTATTGTCATTGGAAGCAAGCCTGTATAAAACTTCATTCATGAAAATAAACGAAAAGATTGCTATTTAAGTGGTTTTTTGCAAAAAAAATTAGAAAAAATTATTTTTTTTCAAAATTTTATTTATCAAATTGTATTGTCATCGGAAGCGAGCCTGTATAAAACTTCATTCATGAAAATAAACGAAAAGATTGCTATTTAATACAGTGTATAAATTTGTAGATAATCGTAAGGGGTTTTTTGCAAAAAAAATTAGAAAAAATTATTTTTTTTCAAAATTTTTTTTATCAAATTGTATTGTCATCGGAAGCAAGCTTGTATTAAAAAATTCAGCTGAATTGGATGACCGAAAGTGGTCGAAAAATCAATCGTAAGATTTGTTCCAGACAGACAAACAGACAAGAAAGCAAGCTAATAAAAACGTGGTAAAATACATGTATTACCCGCACCATTGTATACGTCGTGCCATTAAAATTGTCTAGAAGAGTTACTTTTTCTATATGTAAAACATTCTAAACCATTTTATTATTGTTTATTATAGTCTTAAAGGTTTAGTATAAAATTGTCAAAATTCATCCACTTTTCATGTACGGCTTTGTGTGAAAATTTTACTTTATGTATGTTTTTATAACGCATTGTATTAGTTAATAATATAATAATATATAAAATTTTAATAAATATGGAAAATCACAAAAACATAGTTATGAAAGCCTTCTTTACTTAAAATTATAAATCTATAATATTATATTTATATAATCAACTAGTTGATTTAGTTGATTAAGTAAGTAATTTTTCATATTATTGTTTGAGTTGACGTATTTTAATTTTCTCACAATATTATTTATTTCTGTTACTTAATTATTTTAATTTTGACCTTTATGAAGTGTTTATTCTGCGACAAACTACTTCAACAACTTTTTAAAAAAGATCTTTGGAAAGATTCTTTTGTTTGAGATCACTTGGAATTATTTATGGTTTATTTTGTTATATTTTTCAACTTAACTGACATTTAATTTTTATTTTTAATAATTATATGTTAGTTTGTCTGTTTTTCTTTTGTCATGCAAAGAAATGAACTACACTATTAATAATATTAGTTTCATGTGTAAATATGACACATATTTTATATATTTTAACTTTCTTAATAAAATTTCCAATAGGAGAAATAAAATTAAATAAAAAAGAAAAATATTGAAAATAAATCATAATTGAATAATAATTAAGTAATAATTGAAATAAATAATTGAAAATAAAAATATTGATAAAAAAATTTGCTAATAGTTTAAAAGCACTTGGTTCTCAACCAGCCAAACTTTATGGACTTCCAAAAATTCACAAAAATGGCATTCCTTTGCGTCCCATATTATTTATGGTAAATACATCTCAATATGAAATAGCGAAATATCTTGATGGTAAATTAAAGCCACTTCTGAAAAAGGGTTTTAATTGTTTAGATAGTTTTGAATTTGTTGACTTTATTTCAAATTATAAGATTAGTAACAAAAATGAAATTATGGTTTCTTTTGATGTTGTTAGTCTTTTCACCAATGTTCCTCTGAAGGAAACGATTGATTTATTTTGCAATCTTTGGAAAGATAATGTTGGTGAACACCATCTTATCAATGAAGTTGCATTTCGTGAATTGTTGTGTTTTGCCACTTCTAATATTCATTTTCTTTTTAATAATGAGTGGTATAAACAGGTTGATGGTGTAGCAATGGGTTCTCCCTTAGTTCCAACACTGACTTTAACATTATTTCAAGTATTGAAGATGAGATCGAATTGTTTCCAGGTCAAAAACCTCTAGCGTATAAACGCTATGTTGACGACATTGTTCCTATTTTCGATAATCAAATTGACATAGATCCATTTTTAGGATACTTAAATTCTTTGCATCCAAATATTAAGTTTACAACAGAAACAGAGAATAATGGTAAATTATCTTTCCTATGATTACTGATTGAAAGGAAAAGAGATGTTTATGAGACTGAGATTCACAGAAAGAAAACTGATACTTGGCTATATACAACGCCAAACAGTTTTTGTGAATCTCGATACAAATATAATATGATTAGAGGACTAATTTTTTGATCTTGGTCATTATCATCAACTTATACAAAAAGTTTTGATAGTATTAATCAATTAACTAAAGTATTGAATAAAAATGGTTACTCAAAATAATTTTTTGAGAAATTGACCAAAGAAACAATTTAATTAATAATTAATTAATAGCATTAATTAATAATTAATAATAATTAATAATAAATTAATTAAATTAACATTAAATTAATAATAATAAATTAATAAATTGATAGTTCTTCTAAAAAATCCAAATAGCTAATATTATATTTTACGAGACTTTAAAACACATTTTTAATAATATTGATCTAAATTTCACGTTCTAATTGTAAATTAAACTAGCGAAATAAATAATAGTTTAAAATATTTTTATAAGATTCTTAGTGTCAGAGAAAGTCGCTCGGTTATATATAATTTATTTTAAATAAATAATTGACCGCAGGAGGGTAAAAGTTTCCTTTTGGAAATAAATTATGTCAGAGGATATTTGGTTACATATAGCAAATCACTTACGCAAAATTGTTTTTGCTAAGAAGAGATTTCAATGGTTTGTATTAAAAAATAGATTTATATAATTAAATAAATTTTCATTAAAAAGTATCAAGATAATTTATATTTTAAGAGTAAATTATTCAAATCAATTTAATTATGAAAAATCATGAAAAAAGACAAAAAAGATTATCTCTAAGATACAAGACAAGATATAAAGTTGAAGAAGCCTCTTTATATTTCTTGAACATTATTTGAATCAAAAACTTAAAAATGAAGAGATATCTTTTAACTCTTACTTTTATTACTTTTATGAGAAAATAATTTGAGAATTTTAAATAATCTTTCTCTAAAATAATTTATTTCTAAAGACTCTTGTACCCCTTCAAACAGTGAAAGTGAACATTTGTACGATTTTAATAATCAAAGATCTATTTATATATTTTAAAGTATAATTTGATATTAATATATAATTCTTTCAACAATAAAATAAAAATAAAAAAATAAATATAAAAATTTCATATTATAGAAAATATTTGTAAAGGATATATTTAATTTAATCGTTTATTTTAAAGTTTTATTCCACTAATTTCCAAGAGATTTTTCTAATAAAATAAATTATTTATAATGTTTTGTAATTGTAGCCAAACTTTAAATGTTTTTAATGATCAAGACGAAAACTACCAGTATGAGAAGACATTTAATTCATTTTCAATTAACTTTAATTTATTCTTACATTGAAATTGTATTGATATATTTAAATAAGTATGATTTTTATGCATTATTTAATTTGCATTTTAAATCTATAATTTTTAATTTTAAGAAATTAAATAAAGTAGAGTATTTATTTATTTTAAAAAGTTTTAATTTATTTTTGAATAAAAATAATTTTAATAAACTTGCTATTTTAATGCTTTCTTATCCATAAAATTACATTAATGTAAAAAATAATTAAACTCGAAATTTAATTTTCTTATTAATAAACTCATTTTTTAAGTTTTAATTCTTACATTTTTTTGATCATTTTTACAAACTAAAGTTTAATATTGCTATTTGTGTGTACATTTTTTTAATTATTTTCATTGTTACTTAATACTGTTTGTAAAATTTTAAATATTTTATCAAAAATATTAGAAAAAAAATTATTATCATAATTTGCATAAAAATTGAGATTTTCAGTTTAAACTATTATTATTTATGTCAGTACATTAGTATTATTATTATTAATTATTATTATTATTATTATTATTATTATTATCATTAATTATCATTTAGTAAATAAATCAAAATGAAACTTTCCAGCTTTAATTTACAATATTAACAATATTAACAATAATTTCGCCGCTACCTTGCACTTTAACAAATGACTTCAATAACAAATAAATGGAAGATAATAATATAAATATTTATAAATTAAAGTGAAATAAAACAGAAATAACCGAGCTGTTAAATGAATTTATTTAACCCTAAAACGCTAACCAATATTGAATAGTCATTAACACTCATTAATACCACCCTTGAGGTTCTACATTTATAACATGTAAATTTTCTCACTTCATGGGCAAGAATAATAAATGAAATAAAGCCAGAGTTGATCATTCTCAACTGAGACATAAACTAATGGCGATAATTGAAAATTTAATTTAGTAAGGGTTCTAAGGTAAGAAATGGTTATAGCGTTTTTGGCTTAAATGAAAATGTATATTGTATCGAATAACCTTCTTTTCCTTCGAAATTGTAAAAAATCAGAAAATCAGAATAGTAATTCAGACATTTGAGCCAGGGCAATTGGTTGAGGATCGAATAGTACCAGAATAAAATGGTTATTTAAGATTTCCTTTGATTCTGTTGATGAATGATTACACTTTACTTAAGCAGCAGTAATAAAAAGATCACAGTCCTTTTACTTTTCTTCTTTATTGATTTACTTTATGTTGAAATTTTGAAAAGAAATTATTTATATTGAGTGGATTATTATTAGCATTTGTATGAAAATTATCATCCTCTCTTCAAGGGTTGAAAGATCGATCGTTATTTCAAGAGCTAAGCAATTATTTTTTATTTGATCATAATCTTTATGTTCATTTTTAAGACTTAGATTTAAATGACAGAATCACTGAACTGTTTTCCTTGCACATGCATGGGCGGGCGTCAAATTCTGAACAACCGGCTCGCTATTATTTCGCAGCAGAAAACGGTAAATGAGTACATTGTCTTCATTTATTTTTGTACAGTATAAAAAATATGATATATATATATATATATATCAAAACAAAACATTGCACAAAAACCTAATAAATGCCAAATTTAACATACTATACTATGTATATGCATAATTAATTAATTAATTAATGTAGAGTCCACATGCCTTGTTCATTTGCAGAAACATAATTATTGTGCCTTTTCTTACTCTTGTTTCTGTAGCTAACCTATTATTCTTGTTGTTATTCTATGTAATAAAAGACATGGCACAGGAATTTACTAGTTGTTTCCCCAATAAATTTATTGTCATTAGGTTGGTTAGATATGTTTGTGAATGAGTAGCACATCGGCTCGATGTACATATTTTGCATAAACATACTATTAAAATGTCGTATTCTTTGGTTTTAGAGTTAATTTAGCAAGCGTCTCGCCGAGTTTCAAAAGTTTTAACAACAAGTTCGCGAAGCCGGACCGAACCATTTCTAGTCCACCTCTTATATTAAGGGAAATAAAAAGAGCCTTGGGAAAAGTGGTTAGAGATGCAATGATCAATGATGAAGAATTAATAACAATTAAAACATGAATTGAATCGATACTGAATGAAAGCCAGTTATTAATTATCGACTCAAACTTTGAATAGAGAAATCATTTTTTACAAACAGGACACAATGGAGTAAGTTAGAAATCGATCTCGTTTTCGAAGACTGGATTACTACGGAGATGGAAAAGAATCCAAGAGATCTCAGAGCATTGGTGAAATCGGTAGAGAACAAATATAATTCCCAGCTAAAGAAAGCGGAGTAAAATGTAATTCTCCAGAAAAATGAATCGAAGGTGATAATGTCTGGGGGTTTTTAATGTCATCCAATGATTTATTAGTAAAATGTTTTTTTTAATTACCGTAAAGTCCCAAATTATATGTTAGTTTAATACCTGACTATAGGATTTTAATCTTGAAACGCGTTGTGTTCTTTTTATCATTTGTATAACAGACTTTTAATTTTTCGCAGTAGCACGACTTAATAACTTTAACTTTAAAATTTGAGCATAAGTCTATTCAAATGTTTTATTAGCTAGAAATCAGATTTAAATAGTATTTCCCTAAAGATCAAAACTCGAGTTAGCCAAATTAGTTTTCTTTGCAAATTGCCAAATCTGACAATTCAAGGTTTTCAGGGATTATTAAATGTAAGCTTTTTAACTTAAATATTTTTTTTTATAAAATCACTTTTAAAGATATTTGGCTTTGAGGAACTTTATTAAATCGACAACACTTGTGGATTATATTGGTCAAATTTTGGTTTCTTTTATATTGCTTTTCTTATCTAACTGAATTTTCTGTTAAATGTTTTCGTTATATTCTTTTTTCTGAAACTTGTATTTTTTCAAATTTCCATTTTGTTCAAATCCAATATTTGTTTAATATGTTACTTGATTAATAAAAGAATGGATTTTATGAAGCATTTACCATTTTAACATAGAACAGAAATGAAAGGGAAAAGAGAAATAAAAATTTGAAAATTAAGAATAACAATAAATTCGATTTGAAATGAAATGAAATATATAAATATCATTACAGTGAAGGTGTTTGTTGACATTACCAAAACTTGATTTAAATCCATGTTTAGAATTTGAAGGAATATGTACACAAGAATGTTAATAGATAAAATAGAATTCTATTAAATAGATTTAATAGAATTCAATAGATAAAAACAAAAACTTTGATGCTTTATCGTCCTTTTTAGCTTCAATAAATGGATAACGTAAATACAAATAAAACATTATAAATAGATTAATAATTATAACCCTAACTGTAATTAGAATGAACGAAAAAAAGTTTTAAACCCCTTAACGTCATCATTTAATAGCTTTAAATTCCTTTACATTTTCATGATTTCATTTGGCCCATTGCAGAGAAAAAATGCGAATTTTGTTCTGTGTGACTACACAACCATTTTGACGCCTTCTTCTTATCCTATGTGAAACATTTTCTTCAAAAAAAGGCCATTGCGCTATGCCGCTACTCGTGGCGCTTTCCTGCGAGGTAATTCTATAAAAACATATTTTTCTCCTAATTCTCATTTTTGTAGTAATATTGAATTTTCTTGCCGTAGTATGATTTGTATTTTTCTGAGGAAATTCGATTACTTTTAACTTAAAAGTCGCTTCATACGATTTTCTTTCAAACGATACCATTTTTAAATTTATTATAAAAATAAAAAAGAGATACATCTATTTTTTAATATTTTTAATCATAATTTTAAACATTTTTGTACATTCGGCATATAAGTGAGTTTGAAGTTAATTTTTATAATGAAAGGGTATTTTAAATGGCTGATTTTACCGTATTTCATATATTATATTCTATATATTATAAATATGTTATACATAATAATAATTATTATTAAGAACAATAATTGAGTTTTAAATACATTTATTTGTATCACAATTTGAATTGCAACTAGGACAATTGTCCATAAAACTTGCGTAGCTCATCATCGTTCTTGATTAATAAGTTTTTAAATAGTATTCTTTTAATGTCTTATTATTCAAACAAATTTAATTTACAATTCGATTACAAAAATTATTTATACTTTAAATTAAAAATAAGTTTTATTTCTTTTGTGAAAAATATTATTAAAATACTATTTATGAAATATTAATTTAATTTTAAAGTTGATTATTAAAATTTTAAAAATTGATTAAACAATTCGACGTTTAAAATATTAAAAATATCAATCTTCCATCTGGGTGGGAGATACACAATCCTAAAACAACATACAATAATAACCATTCAAAAATATTCATCACAATTATTATTATAGTAATAATAATAATAATAATATTAATATAATAATTATTATTATTATTATTCTTACTTTTATTATTTTTATTATCATTTCTTTGAATATTAGTTCTTATTTTGTATTTAACAGCTTAAATATTTTTACATGAAAAATGAAAAAAACTTTTTAGCTAAACTCTTGTTTATATAAAAAATATTTTGTAATCTCTTTATTATTAATAATTTTCACTCATATTAAAGTAAATACAATGATTTCATGAGATTATGCATCATTATTTTCAGTTATTATATATTAAAGTAGTTAATAAATATTAAAAAAATTTGTAATTTCACAAAGGGAAAGTTTTAATTTATTTGAGTAGAAACAATATTTTTGATATTCATCAAAAATAAAAATTTTGATAGAACAAAATCTTACTTGATAATACTAAAAGGAATTCCTTTACAAAACAGACCCCGTTACTCAATGTTATTTAATCTCCAATTCCGTAATCCCAGCGGAAAATAGACATCAAATTGAAGCACCAGCGTAGTAAATTAATACTTAGAATTAATTAACATATTAATTGTTAATGGCAAAAAAATGTTTTTTTTTACTTTTTACATTAATTACAGAATACTAAAAAATGTGTACATCATAAAACTTCGGATAATGTTCTCTTTTTTTAATAGAATTAAAGATACAGGGCTTTAGACCCTTTACATTGAGTTACGTGTAACATTGTTTAGAACAGTTTTTGGACCTGATACTTTCATAACCTGTGTTACGTCAGTCAGACATACCTCACGTGGTGTCCCTGTGAAACTAGGGGGTCTCGAACTCTCTAGGCTAAAGTATCCGAAGCTTGGTTTTTTGGAGTTTTTGACCAACACAGAATGGTAGGCTAGGGCCTGCAATATTCTATCGTAAAGGCAATGCTATTTTGAGCGGGATTGCGGAAAACACGTAATAGTGAGACCCACAATCTGATTGAGTGCTTTGACATGATACACCAACTCAGCTCCTGAAAATCTTTCAGAGCTATTAGTCTCGGTGCTATATGCCCGGAGGGAGGAGGCATAGAACAGTTTAAATATCTCATAGCAAAAAAATAAAAAAATATGGTTGTTATTATTAGAATAAACCCTTGAAGCTTTTTATGACTCTTAGATTTTATTTAAAGTAATTTTGAATTTATTTCAAAGCTTTTTATTCTCTAAAAATATCCATTTGTCAGTTGTTCTTCTGCTTTTAACAAAATATGCTTATAAATACCACTTTTACTAAAGTTCGAATTTATCATTAAGTTTGTCTTTTCTTAACAATTTTCTTACGAATTTTCTCTTTTATCAATTAACATTTTCTCTTGAAATTATTAAAATTGAAAACAAAATTGAATTATGATCATTTTTTGCTTTGATTTTATTACCGACTAAAGAATTTCTATCTTCTTTATTTCGATTTTATAACTTATGGTTTGATTAAATTTGGTTGATGGTTGAAGAAATTTAAGTTTTTTTTCTATCGACCTTTATTGTTTGCTGAAAAATTTTTACTTTCTTTGGTTCAAAATGAAAAGCAGTTTCTATAAACTCAGTATATTTTTTTCATTAATTATGAAGAAATTGTTTTGAGTGATTGATCTGATTTGAGAATTATTAAGGTCTGTAAGCAGGTTGATTCGAATGTGACCTGAGTGAACTCAATTCTCGTCGTTTCCGACCACTCACCGAGTGACAACCATAAATCTTGGTTCTTACGAGAGCCGTATCTCATTCACTATTTAATGGCCGATTTAAACATTTTCTTTCAGTTTCTTTACTGTACTAAACATTGAGCCTCTGAAACTGAGGATCTGAATCTCTGTGACTTATCCCAAAATCAATTTTGTCACCAATATGGTTACCGCACTGCCCAGGTCACAGATGAACTGTTTTTGCTTTACAAATTTAAAAATTGATTTAAATAAATACAACTTTATTTTAACTCTAACAACTTTGCATGCGGATTTACTGCTTTCTTTATTTATAAGCGTCTTTATTTATAATAGTTTGTGTAAAGAAAAGAAAGTGCTTCAGTCCACAAAAATATTTGTTTGAAAAATCGTTAATGTGATAGAAATAAAATTTTGTGTCATGAACTTGAATTCGGAATTCGACCCCAATGATACATATTCACACATCTATAGAACACAAAAATACATAATATTACACAAGATTACATACATAAAAGACATAAATTAAAATATTTTAATAAAAAAAGTCTGTAAAAAAAAGAAAACCGTTTTCAAATTATTTCAATTTATCTTTTTAAAGTAAATTTAATTTTCTTTTTTTAATAATTTCAATTTTATAGATTTTAATATCGGACTAATTCTGATTTTTCTATAAACATTTTTTTTAATTTTTAATATTTTTTAAATAATTTTTTATACATTTACTTGAACCTTTAATTAAATTTTATCCAGTAATTAGTATTTGGCCTTGAAAATTCGAGTATGAACGGAAAATTTATCATATTTTCACTAGTTACAAATGAAGATATGCCTTATTAATGTAATCACGGTTATTATTTATTTACAACTCCGAAATGTAAATTTAAAGAAAAGAATTTGACGAGTAAAGGAAACTTTTCGCTTCTTTTTTTCCCTTAAGACATGTATGTTAGATTGAAATAATTATGGAGTGCTCCTGCTTAATACACATTAGTTTTACCATATAATGTCTATTATTCTTCGCTAACGGGAATGCAATTGTTCCCAACTTTTATTTTATTAAAATGCAGCGTTGCTGGAAACTAGTCTTATTTTTGCTACATCAGTTTATTTTCAAAATGTTCCTTAAAATATCTTCTAACAGTACACTTTTTTACATCCCATTCACATAAGTACCTCATCCTTTTAACCATTCAAAAAATTTATATCTTGAAATAAATATATTGAAATAAATGGACCTCTGGGTTTAGAATGATAAAAATATTTATGGTATTTAAGGAAAAATCGAACTAAAATGAAAAACAAATTATCTATAAGAACTCCAAAAACATAGTAATAGTGTCAGTGAATAGAGAACAAGGATTTTTAAGTTTAAAGGATGGTTGTAAAATAAAAAAGAAATCTGAATTTATATTGCTAGAAGAATAAAGGAAGAAGATATCTGTGAAATTTGGAAATGGCATGAAAAATGAACAGTAAAGTTTCAAATGAAAGTTTAAATATATTTCATTTTTATAGGCTTCAATCTGGATGAA
>MQRK01233014.1:2823-20088 GCA_001938485.1 Girardia tigrina | reverse complement strand
GAATTTCTGTCCAAAATGAATATAGAAGTTAAGCCATATTCGGGATTTATTGATACATTACTTACAACTGTGATCAAAGATTGCAAAATTATAAATATGATCCGATCAATGTTGAGTGTCAATCCAGATTGTAGACCATCAGCCAATTCTTTATTGCAAAATATTATTTTCAATGAAAATTACACACCCGAACCTTTGTTTATTAATAAATAAATAAAAATAGCAATAAATTGTTATTTATTACGTTTACATATTTTTAATATATAATATTTATATTTTTAAATTAATTATTTTTGGTTGAAATTTGCACTAAAATTGTCAGGGATATATTTTAAAATATATAAATTTTGTTTTAATTAATAAAATATAATAATAAATAAATAAATAGGAAATATTTATTTAACTTAAAATTTATATTTATTGATTTTTTCAGAGTATTGATCAGGTATTAATCAGAGTCTTTTATCTCCATCCAATTTTAAAAATCGTAAAACAGATCTTGATCTGTGAGTAATCAAGAAAAATGCTATTTTGTGACAAGAAAAGAACTTTTGACACTTAGAGGTCTTATTGCATTTCGAACATTATTTATGTGGGAAACATTTGTTTTGGTGAACGAGGTAAATAAATTTATATTCCTTTAATTTTGAATTGTTATTCAGGAAGAGATTCGATCAATCGAATGCAGATGGAATTTTACAAATAACAGATCAATGTGTGAGCAATCTATTACGAAGAACCTGTTAAAAGCAAAGTTAAGTGTGGGGCACTCTGACAGTAATTTTTTTAATTTCATTTAGACATTTCGTTTTTTTAAATACAGTTTATTTATGGTTTTATGTGATTATATTCAATAATTGCCGTGGGCAATTGAGAATTGAAAAATGAATTTCAAAAGTAATCAATAAAAGATTGATTAAAAAAATTAATTTATAATTTACAACAACAATCAAATCAGACATTTAGGATCGCCTGAATAATTTGATTTTTTTTGAGACAAGTATTTTCCTGTCTACTGTCGAATATTTTCCACCAACAGAATTGTGTTATGTAACGAACCGAATCTTACCTACAAATAATTAAATCAGATTATTGTTATCATACAAAACTATTTGATCCAACAATTTCAAATTCCAACTATCAAAGACTAAATCGGATTAGATCTCCGTTCCCTAACCAGAGTCAAGATCCTCAATCCTCAAACAAAGAAAAAATTTCTCTCAGAATTAATCACCGTCATTCGGATCGAATAACATTCACAAATGCTTTTCAGGGTAGAGCTCACCGTCTACAGCTCACAACGTATTACCTCTAAAACCAGTTTAGGTTTAACATTCAATCTAAAGAGTATAGTTTAGAGTATAGTAGAGTATAGTTTAGGTTTTTAACATTCACAAATGCTTTTCAGGGTAGAGCTCACAACGTATTACCTCTACAATCAGTTTAGGTTAATGATGTTATCTCGATTAACTGTAAAAGATAATTAATAATAACATCTAAACTATAATTATAGCTTTGCCTCCACTTAGTTACACAAACTTCGTTTTAATCATTGACGTTTTGTAAAAGATATTACCAGAACATATTATACGACCAGGAGTCGATACCTCTATTCAAATGAATTAAGTTGTGAATCATTTTAGGAAATTATTATGAACCATTTAAATAAATTATCCTCAATAAAGCGACTAAGATTACAATGTATTATCATTACAAGGAAATCATACATCGAATATACGACAACTATCTGACAATTTCTGAACATCATGTCAGTTCATATCTCTTTTAACTTCATCGTTCTCATTTCCTTCAGCCTGATTATATTTTCATATTATTTCATACTTGCTTAATTTTAGATTCGCATCGCCCTTTGCTTTCATAAATCTAAATCGTGTTACTTTAGCACTGCATTAATTTTATTGATTATCATTATTATTTTCTCTTTTCGATGTGATTTAAAATTTGCATTTCAAATGTCAGAAATAATCCGAATTCCAAGTTTGATTTATGCCGCTCTGAACGGTTCACAAATTTTACGTACAGAAGTTAAAGCACAAGAGTTCCACATGTAGATATATCATGAAAGGTTACTAACGAAACATTATATTAACGACATTCTAAAATTCAATTCAGATTAATTAAGATGATTAACCAAAATAATAAAATAAAATGATTAAATAAAAGGGTTAGTTAAATGAAAAGGATCAGTAAAAGGAATTAACAGTAAACATTGACAGTTTTAATAACAGTTGTTGAGCTTGTAGCAATCGAAGCTCCCATCAGAATTATACCACCTTCGCTTACCTCCGCTCTCCGAGACTTCATATTACCCTCATTATCATCCTAATTACACCTGAAGTCCGAAAATCTCATCAGAATAATCTTGAAATCACTCTATCATGCATTCCAATTCTAACATCAAATACACTCTACTATGTACATTTATCTACACTAATTTACTCTGTCCCCACGACTTCTACATCCCTCCACTCTACAACATTACTCAAAGCTGAGTTCCTCCGACTAACTACTTCATTGCAACGGTGGTCTCTTAACCACCTTGTCATTGCTCCATAACTCTTACTATGAGTGGGAGTCGCCATCATACGTTCCTCGCAATCGAACGCCCGGTCGGGATAAAATTTAAAAATAATAACTCGAAGATTGTTCGTTAAATACATATATTCAATCATCGTAATAATTAGCATAATATGGTATTTGATTATCGATAACAAAAATAAGCGAAAATATCATCACACCATATTGACATCACCATGGGTTAATCATACTTAAAAATTAAATGAAATTAAAATACGACTAAAATAAGAGTAATAAATAAAGAAAAGATTAAATGATTAAATCAAAACGGTAATTAACGTCCATCAAACGAAATATAGATTAACAACCTCAATTTATTATTCCTTGCAACTGCTTCGTCAATTAATTTCGTAAAGTCGAGTTGTGAATTATATAAAACGAACAAGGATTGCTCAAATAAATAAAGTAGAATTTGCCATAAAATTGTATCTGTAAAATCGTGTTTTCAAAATTGTGAAAAATCTGTGGCTTGTGCACAACTCCTTCGGGTATTTATACCTTACAGGATTTTCACCTCGCTCGACACACTCGATATGTGACGAAAATTTCGGTCATCCTGTTTATCGATGACATTGAGGCAGGGAGGTTGCTGCAACATCCGTGATTCACGGATGCAACATCTGATGCCGGCTTGCACACTACCGACATCTATGATGTTTATCGTTATTGTCGAGTCAGAGTCAATTATTCCTGGATAATTAACAGCGAAATGAATTTTGACAGGATGGAAGGAAAGTGTTTCATAGGATACCCGCGTTCAAT
Source organism: Girardia tigrina (assembly GCA_001938485.1). Lineage (NCBI taxonomy): Eukaryota > Metazoa > Platyhelminthes > Tricladida > Dugesiidae > Girardia > Girardia tigrina. The sequence continues at coordinate 16,728 of MQRK01233014.1, read as the reverse complement.
CACAATGCTGACTACGCGCCGCGGTATCCTGTTCAGCGACAGGGTGGAAGAGGAATGGAAATTGTTATGGTAAGTTAATTATTGATGTCTGTTTATCTGACATCTGTTTATTTGTAGGTTGCCACCTAGGACGTCGCTGTCGTTCACTCGAGACCCACCGCGGAGATTACAAGACAGTGGATTTCCATGATTCACTCTGAATCATCTTTGGTAAATTACTTAATTAATTAAGGTTTATGAATTAATTTTTTTCTGTTTCTCAGGGTTTTCAAAAGGATCTTCCGCCTGTTGGGCTTAAATGAGAAGGACATGGGGCAGATTCCGAAGAGCCCTTCTTCTGTCCTGCGTTTCAGCATGTTCGGAACCTATTTAACACTAACAGGGATAGTTAAGTTTGATTATCCCCAAAAACTCTCAATAAGGCTTTCGTACGTGCAGGACATTGGGCATGGAGAATGGTTTTCGGCGAATTATGGAATTCTACTCGTGTCGTAACACATATTTATGATTTTAGGTGCTTTGACCACAGGTGCTTTGACCATAGGTGGTTTGTCCACAGCGAAGGTTTGACCTCAAGAATTTGTTTGTTTTTGCTCCATATAAAAGCTGGTTCCAGGCCTACTCGATTTAATATTGAACATAAAGTATTCACAAACTAAGACCGCATATAAATGATAAAATCAAATCAAAATATTAATGTCATGCAAATATAACAATTTTATGGTTAACTAAATGACAGATGTTCAATAGCACGCAAATATTTCAATACCTCTTGTTAGGGGTTCTTTTTGGTGAACTGTAAATTTTTGATATTTTTAAATTAAAAATCATATTTATATTTGAGATAAATTAAAAATAATATTCTACTAATTAAAATGAAATAACTTTTTATAAAAAAAGTTTTAAAAATCACAATTAAAATTTCAGCTTCGGAGTTAAAGAATATTCTAAAGAAGATTTTGATATATCTTGTAACGCTATTTAAAATAAAAATCATAATGCTTATTGAATTTAATTGTCAACGGAAAAAGTTTTAAAAAAATAATTTATTGAATATTTTAAAATCAAGTTCTACAATAAAAATCATAATGTTTTATTGAAGTTAATTGTCCACGGAAAGTCTTATTAAAAAAATAATTTATAATTAAATGATTTTAAATTAAATAAAAAATTATTTAGGATTTGAATTTTTACAAGACATGTCCATTAAAATATTTTTAAAGATCTAAATTTATATTTCAATTAATAAACATTGTAAAAAAGTCTGCATAAACAGATATTGAAGATTTAGTTATTGTGATTGCATCTACAAATGCAGGCATATTTACTATAATTGTATATATTCTTACCATATATTGGTGTATTTAGAAATCACAGAGCATCTGTGTAACTAATGATTCTAATGTTATTTGTAGGTCATATTATAGATATGGATAGCAAAAACAGAGTGTGATTTTGATTGAGTTTTCCTAAGCACGGGTGTCCGCGAAATTGTTAAGTATAAAAAAACTAAATATTTAAAAAGAAAATCATTATTTTTTATTTTGAATTCAAATCAAGACAAATAGTTCTTTGTCTAGATTTGAGGATTGACTTATATGTGAGAGTTTCACAATATTTGGTGAAGTAATTAATTTAATTAACTGGTGTGCGTGTGTGAGAGTGAGCCGAAAAGATTGACCGAGTAGTCCGAATTAATGAAATAATCAGGGCAATTGGTTAACTCACCAATGCGAGTTGTCATCAGACGATTAAAATTTTTTTAGCATTTTGAAACTAATTTAATTTACTCGATTTGATCTTCATTTACTATTTTATGAGTTAATTTGATCTTCATAAAACAAATTTTTGAGACGATTGAATTTTCATAAAACGATTTTTTTGAGACAAATTATGTTTCGAATGGGTTTATTGAGAATTATTTGAAAATGATTTTGCGATTTCTTGAAACATCTTAATTTCGATTTACTATTTTGAATGTAATTATTTGTATAATCAGTTTGTTTTTCGAAAACATAACAAATCGAACAAATATCATCAATTTATTGAGAAATCAAAATGGGTTCGACACAAATTCCATTCTGCTACCACCGGTCAATCTCTAAGACAACTTTGAGACTGCCAGAACATTCAGGAAGAAAATCAAATCATTTTTTCCATTTTAAAATAAGAAATCCTTTTGTGAAGCAATTACAGTAGCCGCTGATTTATTTGAATCCTTAAGGATTTGTAAAAGGTTCAAATAACTCAATTATGAAAATTATGTCATAATTTTAAATATGCCATTAAATCATTTATAAAAATAATGAAACACTATTTTTACTAAACTTTATTTCAAAACAAAGCAATGATCATCCAATTTTGTTTGTTTGGAAGCATTTTCTTTTTCAATACGATTAATTTTCTTAATTTTGTTCAAGGATTGAAATAAATCAATATCACTATTTTCATTACACGTAAGAAAATTTCTCAATGTACTTATCGCCTCATCTACAACTTGATATCTAGGTTTTTTTTAGTGTAGTTTCGTTATATTCTTCTTTGTTGTTAACAACGTCTTCAACCACATTTCTATGACTGATATTTTCAATAGCTATTGCAAAAATCTGATCCACTGTAACGGTTTCCTTTATTAAGGAAAAATTAAAGTTACAGATTTTCGATTTACCACTTCTACAATTTGTATCTACCATTTTAAATATTTCTTCTTTTTTTCTTTTCCAAATAGAAATGGTTGTATCAATTATACCATATTCGACAGCAATATCTTTCTGTGTCTTCAATTTATCCTCAAGTAGTTTGAGAACTTTCGCTTTCTCCTTAAAAGATAAGCTGATTTTCCGTTTTCTTGAAAGCTTTTCATTTTTATTCATCATTTTACGCGTCTAAAAAATAAAATTAATTTATAAAAATTAAAAATCCCTGCGGAAAAAATCGACATTTTCCCTATAATAAATCTGAAAGACATTATTAAAAAGACATCCTTATTTAAAATGATACTTTTAAAATGTATTTTTAAAAAAACATTAAATTATTTGAATTATTAATTATAATATTCAAATAACTAAATAATTTAAATAACTCAGCTAAAATTATACTATTTTCTTCAAATGACTGAATGAGTACTATATTTATTTTCATCAAAAGCCTTTAACATTCGCGCTCGTACAGTTCCACACAAATTAATACACTCAAACAAACTCCTTCACAGTTAATTTCTTACAATGTATTTCTTTTTTTAATTTTTATTGGTATTTTTTACAATAATTTTTGTGTCAAAATATTTTTCCACTATTTTAAATAGAGTATTTTTAATAAAATGGTTAGGAGCATCGCAATGTACCAAATTCACATTTTTTTATTTAAGTGTTATAAAATGCCTAATATTATGAATGAATTGCTGATTGTTTGACTAAAATAATTCACATTTTTAATAAATAAAAATTTTAAATTAAATTAAATTTTCAAATTATAACATTTTAATCAGATAATAGGTTCTATCATCTCTAAAATCTGGCAAACCTGGAGATTCGAATATTGAATTGACTTTCATTATACCTTATTTTAAAAAATAATTAAAATATTATTTAAAAATTATAATCTCCAATTTTAAAATCAATTGATTATAAAACTTTGAATTATTAAAATTATTTTATGATAATTATTATTTTATTTTTGTTAATTTTATTAGTTGAAGTTAATATTACAAAACTTTCTTTAAATTAAAGTTTTTAATTAAATAAATGATAACATAATTTAAAATATTATCGTCTAGACAGAACTTCCGTTGAATTTTTAAACAATTATTTCTATTATTTAACAATTTATCAAATTTATTATTATCAATTTTTAAAAAAATATTTTACTTTTTTGAAAGAAAATAAATGATTTTTTAATTAATTAACATTCTATCATTTATCGTTCATACTTGGGTTCATAAAACTTTTTCGTTTTTTACTTAATAAATCAGTCATATTACAAAACTATTCAATTAAACTCAACCACAAAAACACTTTTTGAATGTTTAGAATTCATATATGATGTAAAATCAAAGATACGATCACGTTCTTTAAAAATAATAAAATATCTTCAGCAAGGCTCTCTGTTTACCGCGGCCCATGGAATATCTCGCCGCGCCGCATAAGTAGCATCTTGTCGCGGAAAACCTGACATTTAGTTATTTATAATTATGGATAATAGACTAAAGTGAATCGAAAAATTTTCGCGAGTTTCTTTACAGTAAAAATTGTAATTAATTAAAAAACAAAAAAATGATTAATGTTAACAAATTAACAAACGGGTAACTTAAAAAAATAGATTTTTTTGACATTTATTTAAAAATTAAATTAATTTTAAAAGATTTTTCATAGTGAAATCATTTTCCGGTTTCTCACGCCGCGTTGCGGAAAAACACATTTTTTTGCCGCTGAAAACAGAAGGGTCTGGTCACCAGTAATGTTTATTTAATAATTCCGATGAACAAGTCAAATTTATTTTCGATTTCGAAGGATCTTCGAACTTTTTTGATATTTTTTTGCATCAAAATTGTAAATTGAAAATCTTTCCTGAAATTTTGTCAAAATCAAACAGTTTATAAAAAATATAAAGAATTCAAGTGAAATTTGACAAACCTGGAAATTCGAATATTGAATTTAGTTTTATTTCAACATTATTTCAAATTCTAATAAAATTAAACTATTTTGCATTGCTAAACATATGGAGGTTTGTTGGTCAAGTTGGAAAATAACTGATTTTAAAATATTGTGCGGTGATTTTAAAAATAACGAAAAGATAATTTCTTGCGAGAATTTGATTATTAAATCAATTAATTCATCAATTAATTTAAAAAAGAGATTATTTTAAATTTAATTACACAACCCCAATTTAAATAAATGAATGACGAAACAATTAAGTGTGAAGATGGCGGAAGATCTGCCGAAATAAATCGCGAAAATTTTTAAAACTTTAACTTGCCTCTTAAATTTATTTATTTTTCAATAGTATTCAAATATTTTATTAAATGATTTTCGAAACCTGTAAAATTTTAAAAAGATTTATCAAGGAAGAATGATCATGTTTTTGTTTGTACACTTCAATTTTTAAATAATGAAAATTAATTAAAGTCATGTTATATATAAATATAATTTAGATCTTAAAGAAAAATATTTTAATGACAAGAAAACTATGGTGACAATACCAAATAAGGTCTTTACTATTTTAATATAGATATTAAAATGCTTTAATTTTTATAGGGAAATAATTGAATTAAAAATAATAATATATATTTTTTTTAAAAAAATAAATAAAATTCAATTTTATTATAAATTATTAATTAAAGTATTTATTTTATAGTTTAATCCTGATTTTATCGATTAGTCTTTTAATTTTATTTAAGTGGAAAACATATTTTAAAATTTTAACAAACTCAATGACATATGTGGTCAACTTAATTTATTTATGGGGTGTCAATAAAATTAAAAATAAATTTAACTTTAAAATATTTTATAAATTATAATAACTCGACACTTTAATTAAGGACTCTATATAAAACAATTAAAACACATTTCCTAGAATTTAAAAATGTTAAAAAAATAAAAGCATGCAAATAACACTCGGAATTTAACGTTTTTCTGCAGTCTGACATTGGGTTACTGAACTAATTTCAACAAACGACTTAAATTCAACAAAAAATTAATTTCAACAAATGGACTAATTTTAACATGATTTATTGATTGAACAAACTCAAACGCGGTTCACGAGTAATCGCGCGCTGCACGCGCAAGTTGAAGGTGAAATATACCCGCAGTCCAAGTGTTTATTAAATTTTTAATTTTAGTATTTATTAATTTGAAGCATTTGGACATATAGATGATGTAGAATTATATTTTTTCAATGTTTATTTAAAATTATTTATTTGTAAATCTGTGTCAATATTAATTATGAAATTATTGCGTATTTTTTTGGTAAAAAAAAACTTTTAGTTTTTGTTTTTTAATTAATAATTCACATAGGAAATATTTAATTTTCTCTCAATAAAAATATTAATTTAGTAAATTAAATTTTATAAAATTTCAGAAAAAAAGAATTTTATTTATTATTATTTATTTCAATTCATGCAAAATAAATTTATATAATTTTAAATTTAAAAAGTTCTAAAAAGTTTATTTAATGAAATAAAAGTTTTAATCAAATTGATAATTAAAAAATTATTTTTATTTTTGTAAATTAATTTTGAAGCTTTACAAACGATTTTTTAAAAAGAAAGTTATTTAAAGATCAGTTAATAATTGTGCGATATGTGCGTCTTTAGTTCATCATTTACAAATTCTAAATAACTTTGAAGAGATCGTCTATAAAATATTAACTTAAAAGACATAAGATCAAAATATTTAATGCATAGAGCTCACAACGTTAAAATATTCAAATAATTCTACAATTCAGTGCGTGGAATTTTAAAATTTTAATTTTTAAATTGTTAAACTTATAACAATATTAAATCATCAAAATTAAATAACAAAAAAATAAATAATAATGAAGTCAATAAATTTTATTTGAAAATGTAATAATTTTTTTAAGTTTATTAATAATAAATATTAAAAAAAAATAAGTTTAACTCATTAAAACTTTATTTTACCCAATCATATTCTTCGTATTTATTTTTTTTAATTTTAAATTTACGTTTTAAAATAATTATAATTGTATTAAAATTATATTAAAAACATTTAAAAATAGAATGACACAATTACAAATAAATACAAATAAAATGGTTGAAGTATTATTCTTTGTAAGTCCTTTTCAAGACGTTTATTTTGTTAATGAATTCTTCAATATTTATAACTACCTTAAATGTGAACTTGTTGGTAATCTCGTTTTTGAAGCTGTAAAACGGATGGACTACTTTGCTACTCCTCTTGTTATTAAATACATGAGGAATAAACCTCGTTTTTACATGTCACATCTTAATACAACAGTTAATAAAGAATTCATCTTCTTATATTTACTTCAAAATACGAGCTTCTGTCCGGAACTAATGTCCTACTACCAAAGTCCCAACACTTGCCATGTTGTCATGAAAAAGCTCTCTGAACATTGGTACAATTTCTTTGACATTTTCGAAAGCATAAAAGATAGAAACGTCTTGAAATGTATTTTAAATAATACAATCGATACGCTTTTACAAATGAATAAACTCGGAATTTTCTATATGGATACAAAACCGGAAAATTTGATGGTAAATGTAAAGACTTTAGAAATAAAGTTTATTGATTTTGAAGATGCAATATATAATATTGATAATTCGAATCCTCAAAACAGAGGAACTGTAGGTACCCTCGGTTTTGTACCACCAGAAGTATTTACAAACAATAGTTATGATATAAAACCGTTTCAAGTTTTCAACATCGGATGCTTTATGTATTACTGTTTAGAACTGAAAAAACCTTTCAATAATGAAAAGGAGACTCTTTACTCAAATGTAACCTTCTCTGACTTGGTATGTCCAATAGACAAATATTTAATAGAGGCATGTTTAAATAAAAATGCTTCAAAAAGACCGAGTTTAGAAGAAGTAAAATACATCTATAATTATCCGGAAGAAAATGATTATTAATAATATAAAATAATCATTTGAGATAATTATTTGTAAATACAATACATGATGCTTGAAGTTGCCAGTTGACGATGGTCAGAATAGAAACACTTAAACAAATATTTCAGACTAATTACAAGAGTACTGTTAGTTTAAAAATACAATGATCCTGTTTTATTTTTAGTTATTTCTATCAAAAATTGATCAATTTTAAACAAAAATATATCATTTATCAACTGTTGGGGTTCCTTTTGGTGATATTTAAATAAATTTGTTTCAATAATGAAAATTGTAGTAGAAATAAAGTTTACAAAATGATGACTCCCAATTTTAATCACGAACCTAATATACATGATAATTTTAATATATTTAATTTATATGTATAAATATTTATATAAAAATTACTTTTCTAATTTTTTTTACAAAGGTAACCACTACTTAGGCCCCCAACGAAAGATGCGGAACATGATGGAACGATGCTTGGTCATGTCAAGTCTTTGAGAGAGCTATGCAAAAATCATCATGTTGAACTCACGACGAAAAGAAAACTGAATGTTTCTTTAAGGATGAAGATGGAGTGTCAACTGCCATGACCTTTTGTGGATGCATGGTTTTAGCTTGTTGATATTGATAGATCGTTGTGTACCTTTTAAATCGATGGCTGACCTGGTGAAAAATGGTTCGTCTGGTTTATCAGTCTGGGTTGATAGGTTAAATTGCTTGATTGAGCCGAAAAACTACTTTGGTTTATTGTTAAGCACCACCGAAGAATGGTCAGACCGAATGTTAGAATCAGGCACCAGAGAGAAATCGATTTCCTTCTTTTGCAACGACAAAGGAAAATATGTAAACGGATTATTTGATACAACATTACTGAGAGATTTCCAGGATTGTGTGTTGGATGCAGTCGGTGCAGTGAGAAGGGTCTCCAAAGAGCAGTTTCAGAGAAGCTTTTTGTTTCTGCAATCCACCAATTGTCCAAAATGATCAAAAAATTTGCGCCAAGTATAGGTTGTGTGAAATCAGCAATGGTGAAAGTCCACTTAAAGATATGGTCCAGTTGTGTCAAGGGAAATGGCAATTGAACGGTTCCATACGTATGAACAATGGATCCATTTGCAGCTGTGAGTTTTCTGGTAGTGGGAATGGTGTACGGGTTGAATCGACGAGGTAATACTGATATTACAGATCCAGTGTCTGCCAAGAATGATGTCTTATTAGTAGTATGAATGTCGATGATAGACTTGCATGTAAAAATGCCACATAAATTGTTGGTGTATTCTGAGTCGGTTGCAAAAACCGAAGAGGAACACAGTTTTTTTATCGACTGGTACTTGCAACCATTAGCGTATGATCTGGATCAATCGACATACTTAGAATGAGAAATACAGAGGTTTGTCATCTCCAATTTTGTGCGGTCGCCCTTTCATTCACATCCAGGTTGGCACTTTCTGGCCTGTGTCCTGAATTTTTGATGGTAATAGCAGAGTAGTTGTCGACAGGTTATGGAACTCTTTCTGCTGTTAGGCCGACTGCTGAATTATCTGCACCGGTCATCCTTGACTTTTCTTTTTAGTAAAGCCCCGGTTACTATTAGCTCAGTCATGATTATGGCCATTTGGACCACCTGGGCTGTCAGTGCAACAATCTGTGTGCTTTGTTGTCCAGCCGAACTCGGACCGGTGTTGCCGGTTATTGGTATGTCAACATTGAAGTAAGCATCCGAATTTGATAGCACTGTTTTGAGGATTCTGTCAGTAATTGCCGCCAATTCTGGCAAATCGGTGGTACTCGTGGCATGAAGAATAGCATTGTGCACCGGTGCAACGATTATATGAATAATTTATTCAAAATCGCCGTATTTTTGTCCTAGGTGATCCCCACATGGATCAATTCCAGGTCACCGATGACTCGTTGCAGGAATTGTGATGGCTTCAGTATGCCGATTTGTTTTGTCTTGAAATAGTTTTCAAAGATAAAATCAAATTTTGACTCATGAGTCATTCTAATTTGTCACCGAAGTTGGTCATACGGTTCGGCGTGTTGTATTATTGCCGCAAGATGTGGTGCGAGCATCTGAAGTTGTTCTGCCAGAATCGCACTGAGAAGATTCTGGAACAAGTTGCTTTGCGATTTGAGACGCATCGCCTTGAACCTGAAACCAATGAGCTCCAGCCAAATCTTCGGGGATCCCTTATGATGAGTGAAGAAGGTCGGCGGTGCAACTTTAAGGGCACTAGTGTCAGCCGCCGGTGCGGTCTTAAAGTCGATTCATAACTACCCCCAGAATGGTAAAGTGACAACTGAGCTCAGTATTATCTGTAATATCATACTGGCTCCAGGTGAAGTATGGACGAAGAGGCTTAAACCCATATAATAAGTATAATGGGGACCCTGCCACGGTCTCTAGGGTTGCAATGAGATCAGCCACCGGGGACATGATATTGACAGTAAAAATCTTATGAGAAATATCCACGAAGCCCCTTATGGTTGTAAGAATGTTCTTGTAGAATTTCGTGGTAGAGTTTTGACCGATATATTGGTCAATTTGATCACGTTGATGAATTTTAATAGCATTAATGTCGTCATCGTACCACTTGAGAACATTATTTTTTGTCGGTAAGTGAGTGTAAATAATTATTTCCCCTGTACTAGCTAGATCTAAATGGGAACAAGACAGTGGTGTATAACCAAATGATTTAATTGCATAGAAATAATTATTGTATAAATAAAATTATAAAAATTATTTAAATAAAAATGAATATAATACAATATTATCTTCCGAATGTCACTGGGATTGGTCTTGTGTGGAACTGCGGTCTGCTCGTGGTTCATCGATCCGGTTGCGGTTGTCGAGTCTGGAACTGAAAGATTCAAATTGGTGAATCCGGTCAGAGCGGTTGCCGAATTGGGAAGTGAGACATTCAGATCATTATAAGTAGAGGGAAAATGGACATTCTACCCACAACCTTCCGAGGGGGTGTAGCCCATTGCCATAACAACGGTTCCCGTCACCTTAGCCTAGGCAGCAACGGTTCCGATTGATCCCCGGTACCTTGGAAACACTTCTGATTGGTTCCCGGTTCCTTAGCACCGGTTATGGTTCCCATGGCAACGGTAACCAAGGACGTTTTTCGTTAGCAACAGATACAGTGATTAAAGGTGGTTGTAACCATAGTAACAGTTACCGCATCAATGGCAACCGTGACCGTTTCCTTTGTAACCGAAGAAAAAAGTGCTAATCGATCGCTGTACTGTACAAGATGAGCCAATCGATTTTTTGACAGTGCTAATCAATAGTGTACATTGTACCGAACATTGCTAATGTGCTAGCACAGTGCTTTTTAAGTTGCTTATGTGCAAAAGTGTAAAAATCAATACATAAAATTTTTTAAAAGTACTAGTGTCAAAAATCAATATCATATTTTTGATGCACATTGCAATTCTCTATCTGAATGTGTAATTAGAAATTTCATATATTGATTACTTTTCCCTATAATCAGCATAATGTGCAAATTTACACAAAATGCACATCAATTTTAGGCCTAGGCAGAGGTACAAGGAAGTAGAATACTAAAAAAGTGCTGATGCACTTGAATAGTAACCCATATACGTGCATTCAGATTCCGCATCAAGATTTCCGAAAAAGTGCTGATAGATTGATTTTTTCGAACATTTCTGAAATTCTCAAAAAAGTGCTCAAAAATCAATTTTTTTCGTATATATATGAAACCCCTATTATATATGTATGTTATTTACCATCAAACAATACCTCATGAATCGCCAAATATACCCCATCAACAATCATAAGTACCTTGTTTACCGTAACCAAGATAAATAATCTTTTAATTTACATGTAAAAACTCATATTATACTTAAAAGTGTATAGAAATTATACACAACATCTATATAATCTGCTAAAGTACCTGAGCCTAGAAATGAACCATCAAAAATACCTTGGTTACCGTAACCATAATACTTAACTTTTCAATATTATATACATAAAAACCTATGGATTATCTAAAACATGTATGGGCTTTCTTGACCACACATCTGATTACGTTGTGAGAGTTAATTATATTCATTTTTTTAATATTTTTTATGAAAAGTGTGCAATATGTTTACAACAATAATATAAACTAAATCGTGATTTAAATCGTACATGAAACTATGGACAATACTACAATTTTTGTGGTTGAACCACGAATATACATGATTATTGAGGAAAATGATGATGAAAGTGAGTAAATAGACGATTCAAACAAAAAAGGTCCTTGTGTGTGCGATTTTCTTGATGAGGTTTTTACAAAGGAAGATATTACGCGATTTTTGAATTTAGACAATGAGGATGATATTAAGAAACTTGATGATTATTAAAAGTTGTCGATAAAAGTTGTATTGTTGTGTTAATAAATCTTGTTATAAATTAGTTTTAACTTTATAAACAAACAGAGGCTAATGCATAGGTTAAAATAGATTTAGAAGCAAAAATTAAACGTCTTACTAATGAAAAAATGTAATCAAATATGTAATGGTAAAATTGATTGTATAAAATTCCTTAATGAAATATCATGTTATCAACCTTTGACCAAAGAAGATTACATAGAACTTGTTGTTCGAACCATATGCATTAAAGACATATACTGTTTTGAGAAATAAACGGAGGAATGTTTTACTTGTGTATAGCATTCTAACAGGCTCACTTGTAATATTATTATCAAGCTTTGTACGTTAATCAATAGTTTTACATGTTATTGATATTATAAATAATTTATGTTAAAACATATACAATGTGTGGGTAATACCAACACATTTTGTACGTACTATAAACAAAATGAGAACATACACATACAATTAAAAATGAATCTCAACAACAATACTGTATTCCAGGTAGTTGAACCAAGTGGTAGCGGAAAAACACATTTTGTATGTCAGCTATTGTAGAGAAACGACAATTTAAAAACAAGTTTAAACGAATCTATTGTCATCAAGGTGGAGGACGTGAAAGTGGACTAACTGAATATGAATTTTGTAAATTAAAAGGTGTTAAGATCATCAATGGATTTGATGAAAACTGGTCTTCATGTCTACAAAAGGGAGATGTTATTGTAATTGATGATCTTTTACAAGAGGCAAATAAGGAGAAAGATTTCACCAATTTATTTGCAAAAAGTGCCAGACATAAAGAAATGACGATTATATTCTTAACTAAAAATCTTTTTTATCAAGGAGGTAATCATCAAACGAGAAATTTAAATGTTCATTACTTGAAAATATTCCAGAATCCACGGGATAAAACTGTTGTTGATTAATTAGCTAGACAAGCATTTCCTCAGGATAAGAAGCATTTTATAGATTCATTCATGGATGCAACATGTTAACCGTATGGATACTTTTTCATAGACTTTACTCAAGAATGTCCTGATGATCAATGACTAAAAAAATCTATTTCATACTAAATACATTACATTGTATAAACAAAAGTTATGATATATTAATTATGAATTTTACCAAAGTATATGTTAAAAACAAACCAAAGAGGGTTTCTGGAACGAAATCAAAGAAGTTAGTTTTAAAGAAATCAAATAAAGTTTCTTTAAAGCAGTTAAATAATCAAAATTGTATCTATGAAACTATAGCAAAACTAAAAACTATAAGTAATGGCTGCACGAAAATACTTTGTGAAAATACCACAGACATGGAGACTAGTATAAACAGTATATATGACAGTTAGATTTGTTAGATGATGATGTACATTACTAGAAGTATTCCATATTTTGAATCAATATTAAAAAGCGGAACAAATAGATGGGATCTATTATATAAGTTCCCAGCATTTGTAAAGAAGGATTTCATTGAAGTTCTGATGAATATTGTGGCTGGCAATGCAAATATTGGCAATTAAAAAAGTTCTTTGAAGAAGTTTCAAGATACATCGCTTAAAATTTTCAAGACAAGGGCATATTTACTAGGCAAATATTTACTATACCAACTACAAAATCAAATACAAATTATTTTTTTTTGCAAAAGTATTACATGAATTAAAGAAAAAAGAAACAATATCAGCAAAGAAATCAAGACGGTGATGGTTTTGTATGGGCTGCTTTAATACCATTCTTTCAATGGCTGTTGCAATTGAAACAATGATGAAGAGTATGAGGGGTTAATTTAAATTTTTATCTTGCCTCAATAATTTAATATTTTTTTAATTTAAAGGGTAAAATATTTTTATGTTAATATGATTATTCAATATTCTAAAATTAAAAATTATATAATAAAACAACTATTAAAAAATCAAAAACGTTTTTAAAAATAAA
>MQRK01233013.1:55166-72931 GCA_001938485.1 Girardia tigrina | reverse complement strand
CCGTTGCTAGGGTGATCGCGACCGTTGCCATGGTAACCACGGTAACCCATGCCGTTGCCATGGTTACGGCCAGGGGGGGGGGTATGTATGCCGAATGCCCATTTTCATACTACTAAAATCTAATTTAAATTATATATTTATACGCAACTTTGTTTGAATTTCCGTTTGAATTAATTGTGATTATTAATTTGTTTAAGTATTGTAAAAAAAGAAAAATTTTAAAAGATTGTAAATATTAAATAAATTGTACTGGTTGATATTATGAATCCTGAAGTAAAACCTGGAGATTTAACTGGCGACCACGCTGGTATTCCAATAAAAGTTTTGAGGCTTCCTAAACTAGAACTTCCATCAATCTTTAAGGAAACCCTCAAGAAGGAAATGAAGGAGTACAATGGAGTGGATTCTGAAGAAGGTCAAATATGGTATAGAGACATAGTCCAATGCTCAGAATTTTTTGGGTTAACATTCTCGGTAATGTGTAATTATTTGTTGATAGACGAAGCAAAAATTTTTTGGGGGAATGCAACAGAAGAGGGTAAGAAACCAATGTCAGATGTGAAATCCAAAAATTGGTTCCAGAAAACATTTAAAAAGAAAGTACTGCTGTTAAAAGAATTTGACAAACTAAGCCAAATTTGTCAAGGTGAGAATGAAAGATTCTTAACATTCGAATTAAGGGTTCGGAAAACAATTGAAAATTTTAGGAAACACAGTGATGAAGAAATTTTGAATGAACTTTTAAAAAAGCGGATAAAATCTCAAGTTCTGAAGGATCGATTTGTGTTCAAACCTAACATATCGGTGGACGAAATGAGAACAGAAGCTAAGATTTATGAGGAAAACATATCAAAAGAAGAAAGAAATGATTTTTTAGCCGTCAAAACATCGTATGTAGAAATGGCAAAGAAGGACAAAGAACATAAAAGAAATACAGCTCGATTGAATGAATCAAACGATAGACAACCAATATTAAGAACGGAACGTAGAATACCATCGGAAAGATTAAATAAAAGTAATGATAAAGGATCCAGTAGAACAGGCATCTCAGAAGAGATCACAAAGGAGCAGAGCCAATCCCACGGAAGAAGAGAGAGAAAAAAGCCCAGCCACGTTAGAAGAAAGGAAAATATCAATGTCAATACTGTCTGAGGGAATACAAGGCCGCTGGTTTCCTAAGGATTCATATTCAGAAGAATCATCAAGAAGTGCCAACATCCAACACCCAGAGAGAAGAAAACTTGGAAGAAGAGAACGAGGAAGAGCCGACATAAAACCAATCCAATCCTCAGTTGCCGAACGTAAATGTCAGTATGCCGAGGATACAGCCGAATGACGATGCCGAAGAGACGCACCTATAATACCGACTGCCAGTCTATTACAAGACTGCAAGAGGACAATTCAAGTGCCCATTTCGCGGTTGTTACGCGTCCACCGTAACAGCCAACAGCATGTACGGCAATGGTACTAAGTTCCATGGTTGGTCGTTCGTTACTGGCAAGCCGATTGCTCAGAGGCGGAAGGCCACTGACCCCGTAGGAGGCCTATCGGGGGGCCCTTAAGGACTTTAGTTTGGGTGGACCCTCTAACGAGCCTTAGGCTCAATACCATTACAGAGATGGGAGGCCCACATCGGAGAGACAAATCGTCATTTCAAAATCCGGATTAGCGAGCACTCGCAAATGAGTCGATCGAGTAAGGTTCTTGATCATTGGTTATGTTGTAAGGATAGAATCTCATCCATTTCAAAAGATGAGTTTTCTGTTTTACAAAAGGGTTTTGATTCATATTACCAACGACTGTTTTGTGAATCTCTACTAATAAGACACTACAACTCATCAATTAACATACAGAATGGGCAAAGTAAGGTTATTTCAATACTTAAAATTTTTAATTAAAATATTTTCTGCCATTATTACCCAATAATATTTTCATAAATAACAATCTTTATTTTATTTGTCACCTTTTAAAGTAAATTATATTTATTAAAATTGTAAAAATTGTATTATTCAAACAATTCAATATTCATTTACTAAACATCCGAAAATTGCTGATGATTATGTATGTAAACATCGAAACATGTCCAATAATTATATAAAAAAAGCTTTAATCAAATTATATTTTTGAAATGATAAAAAATATACAAAGTGTCATTCTCATTACAAACAGGAATTTTTGACAAATTAGCTTTATGTTCATTGACGATTCTAGAGGTTTGACTGTACTGTACTATTAATTGGCGGGAAAGTGAGGTCTGGGTGACTCATTATTTTGTGTGAACGGTGGCAGATAGCAGAAATTCATTCACTTTTACCGTTACAAGCCAAATGTACAGCGTGATTTACTGGCGTAAAAGGAAGGTGGTGGGAAAACTAGGTTTGAAAGTAATTGTATTTGCTCGATTTTGTGACGGAATAGTTTAAAAAATGAAACTTCAGTTCTCCTAAATTTGAATTAATAACTTCTCAACATGATTAAATGGGTTATAATTCATTGGATTCTTGAAATTCATGGGTATTGTTAATTAATCTTTTACGAGAATATTAATGTAACCTTCAAATAAAGTTTATTTAAGTATGTTAAAACTTTTTAATTTTTCCTACATGAAAACAAGTATCACGAATGTGATGGATAACAATGCATACATAGTAAACTACAATACTCAGCATTTGCGCATAGGGTAGTGAATATGTTGACTATGTATCAGTTGGAAACCTCAAAATTTTATAAGAGCTTCTTTTCCACTACCATGGCTTTGGATGCAAAAGTAAAAACTTTCAGTTTACAGGCATATTTCTTATTTCTTCTAAATAATAATTAATTATGATCCCATGTACCATGATTTTGTAAGGCCTTGGCTGTAAAAGCGTATTTAGTGCGGCGGGTAAATTGAAATCCGAATATTTCTGTATCCATTATATTATCAAGCAGAAAAACCAAAAGTAAGTTATGGATCACTCTGTATTACTGTTGTCAGAAGTACTGACAGGTACTTGCACATCAATATTTACCATCGGATTCAAAGTATCTGTACATCTTTTGTGTGAAATGTTTTGTACATTTACAGTACTGATAGATAATATCAAATAGTGTGACTTAATAAAATAGTATGACTAATCAAATATTATTATTAACAGATTTATTATTTAATAGTGTAACTAATCAAATAATGTTACTATTTATTATTTTTAACTTAATCCAAATAAAATAAGTAAATGTTTTCGCACTATCTTCAAAAGAAGAAATAATATATATTTTGGAAAACGAAAGATCTTGTTATAAGGCACTCAACAATCCTTTTGTGAAAGAGATTCTTTTTTATAGCCAATCCATGTTTCACGGATGGTTTAAAAATCGAGAAAACATCAAAAAATAATCTTCGTCAATGCTGAAAGTCTATTATTAATTTGTTTTAACGTATCACTTGTAATAAATAAACAAAAGGCTGGAATTTATATTTTCAATTGTAACCAATACGTTGCCATTCATTTTTAAGAAAAATGTTGATCAATATCAATTAGAAAGGCTTCTCTGCAGATTCTATAAATAAACTCGTATTTTGCACAAAACCATGCACTTTCCAGAGTACATTATTGTATTCTTTTGCAGCGGAAAATATCGAATAATGGCTGC
This sequence comes from Girardia tigrina, assembly GCA_001938485.1. NCBI lineage: Eukaryota > Metazoa > Platyhelminthes > Tricladida > Dugesiidae > Girardia > Girardia tigrina. The sequence goes on along the minus strand of MQRK01233013.1, from coordinate 69,298 downwards.
AAAAAACCTATTGATTTATCCAGTTTGCCTTACAACATCACCAATCTTACAGTGATATGTGATTATGGTCAACATACTTATCTCTCTGCTTTTGTAAAGAATACTGTTAGTCTATATAAACCTGAATTTAATTTCATTGTTGATTTTAACATTAACTGTAAAAATCTTTTTATATTAAAATTTCCATTTTTAAATTACTTTTCAAAAAACTTATGTAAATAAATTATTTGAACTTATTTTTATTATACAGGGTGTATCATAAGTTCCTACGAGTTCAATGTGACTAAAATATGGGAATCCATGTTATTAGATAATTTAAATAATTAATTATGAACTTGTAAATTAATAGATTATTTTTTATTAAGCCTCTACCAAGCTGAAAAAAAACTTTTTTCTCTACTAAGCCTAAGGCTTATAACGAGATTTCAGGGTAATAATTAATTGTAATTTAGTAATTTAGTGTAAACCTTAAACCTTTGTTTATATGCATTATTTCGTCATGATTTCATTATATCATTAATTCAAATTTTCTTTTGCAAAATGACTAATACCAGTCCTTACTCTTTGGAATATCGTTTAATGGCTGCATTCTGGTACCAAAAATATGGCAGTACTGTGACTGGAGTGAAGAATATGAAGAGAAAATTAAGGAAAAAATTTGAAGGCGAGCCTCCAGACACCAGAGTTATTCAGACATGGGTAGAAAAGTTATTTCAGACAGGTGCCATTCTGGATTTACCTCGAGGTGGGCGTCCCAGGGAACGAGGTGATGAACAAGACAATGTGGAACAGTCACTACAAACGAAATCATGTTTGTCTATACGGCAGTGAGCTGAAGAACTGGATATCCATACAAAGACACTTCACCGCATAATAAAAGAAGATCTGGGTTACAAGTGCTGGAGACCAAAAAGGTGCAGTACCTCAGTGAGGAAGACAATTTCACTCGTGTGCAGTGTTGCCAGCAGATTTTGGCGAAATATGACAACAACAGAAGACGCAGCAAGCTTTTCTTCACAGATGAATGTGCCGTGTACGCTGAAGGTCGAGGTCAAATTATTATGTCGTTTTGGTCCAAGAAAAACCCTTATTTTTGGGAACAAGTGCAGCAGCACCCACCATCTGTAATGGTTTTGGCTGCCATTTCAGCTTCACATTTGATTTGACCGTTCTTCATACATGAATCTGTTACATCTGCGTCTTACATCGACATGCTAAAGTCAAAATTCGTTCCTACTTTACAACGTAAAGGCATTCTCCTCTCCTCTCACTTCCAGCAGGATGGATCGTCTGCTCACACGGCTCACGCAACAAAAGACTTTCTCCAGCAGACTTTTCAGGACAGATGGGTTGGCAAATACGGACCAAAACCTTGGCCTCCACGGTGTCCTGATTTGACCTCCTGCGATAATGCCCTGTGGGACATTCTCAAACCAAAAATATTGGCTCACAAAGCTGCCAATGTCGACCAGCTGAAAGCGGCTATTACAGCTGCATTTCTTGAATTCTCTCGAAATCTACCGAAATGAATCAATGCGCGTACCTTCCAGCGTCTCCACCTCTGTGGTGCACATGACGGTTTACAGGTAGAGCCATATGACATTTGATTCCTGCGATCATGTGGTGTTCAATAAAAGTTTTTCACTTATTGCCTCAAGTTGTTCTACTCATATGGACTTATGACATACCCTGTAAATATGATTTTACATTTTAAATATTCAAAAATTTTAAGTTCACCAAAAGTTTCAAACATCCCCACTCTTTTTAAAAACTTTTGAATTTTTCAACATTTCGAATAATTTGTCAAACATTTTTGTCTTCCAACCTTTAACTTTTATTGTGAATCTTTTCTATAATTTCATATGGGCCCTTAAAACTGTCTTCCCATTTTCATTTTATTCTCATTTCGTATTCAGACCCTATCGCCAACTTTATATCTTCTTTGCGCCACGTTTTCCTCTGGTGTGTCTTTTTCTTTTAATCTTATTCTAGAATCCCTTCGGTTTATTTAACTACCTTCATACCACTTTATCTATCTATTTTCTTCCCAAATATGACTTCTGCTGGGCTGTACCCTATAGTCTTTTGTTTTGTTACATTTATTGCAAATTCCACTTCCTGTGATATGTCTGCCCAAACTTGTGACATTTCTCTCTATGATGGGTTAGTTTTAAGGTTCGCCAAAATAGTTTATTATTTTTTTTAGTTTTGAGAATTTAAAGGAAATAAATTAGAAAATTAAAATACAGAGTAAAAAATATGATAAAATAAATACGTATTTAAAATATGTTTAAACTAATAACAATTAATATATTTCATAAGTAGAATAAGTTTAAATAAAGTTTAAAATAAATAATTAACGGATTAATAATTTTAGAAATAATTTTTTTAATAAAAGGGCTTATTGTAAATTTAAAATTAATTAGTTTTTATAATAAAGTTTCGTAAGAATGTAAAAGTATTTAACATTTTAAATTTTGTAAAATTTTTTGCAAAAAATGTAAAATTATTTTTAAGGTTTAATTTTCGTGAATTTTCAAAATTTAATCGAAAAGAATTGTAAATTAATTTTGGGCGAAATAATTGAATTAATTTGTTTAAGTATGTGAATTGTTGATATTAATAAATTTTTGTGGTGTTAAATTATGACTTCAGAATGTGATAATAATGAAAGTGGCATAAACGTTACTTACACTCTCTTTGAAACTTGACTAGATGATACTTGGCTATACAATACCCTTTTTCGTATGCTGACATTGAATGTGATCAATATGCTATTACTTGTTCTTTGGCCGACTCACTTATCTGTAACTGTAGCGCCCCTATGCTGTCAAAGCTGGCATTTGTGTCCAAAATAAATTGTTTTTTTGAAATCTGGAAAGTTTAGTATTCGTGCTGTTATCAATGCTTCCTTCATGTCAATAAACGCTAATTCGCATGTGTCCGTCCAAATTAACTTTTCTTTATTCAAACCGCACATTCCTCCTAATAATTTAACTTTCTTTTTATATCTTTTAATAAAAATCTATAATAGTGGCAAATTCTCAAAAAATAGTATCATTCCAAACGTGTCAAAACTAGCGTCAGTGTGCAATATTAATTCAACGACAAGGTGGATGATCTCATTGTGGTCTCAGAAAGATTTATCACAAAGTTACAGAAGGTATGGATAATTACGGCGATCACTTAATGAAACAAAAAAAATCAAAATAAAAAGACAGATACTTTGAATGTGTTCGTATATAATGTCTGTAACACAGACATAAGTAACCAATGAGTAATCCCGAGAAAGGTGTTAGTATTCAAGCTGGAAAATAAAATTAAAAGTGTTTTTCAACTGCAGCTTTTCTAATTAAACTAAAAGTTTTTTACAGCTGGGGCTTTACAAAGTAAAAGTGGTCATTTTTAAGATGAGAGCCAAAGAATGCTTGTCCTATGAAAATTCACTCTCCTATATCTTAAATCTTGAAAGAGGAGAATATACTCTTATATATTTTATGGTTTCTACCGCTTTCAGAGTCTAAGATATAAAACATCTATGTTAATGAAGCTCATGCTCTTATTTGTACAATAAGGAGAAGCTGAACCCCTATTACTGTGGTAAAAAGAATAATAGTTATAAAGATTATCATTCTTTATTGCTCTCAAAGATATTACTTTAGAAAAATAGTTTAATATTTTATGAATAATAAATAAAATAGTGCATTTAAAAATTAGGTTGTATATAATATTAATATAAAATTAATTGTCAAATGTTATCAATTTATAATTTTAATTGAAAGGAAGACTCAGGATGTGATCAAATCTTGTTGGGCTGGTAAGGTAATATTATCACTTTCTAGACTAGCCCACTTTGCAGTCCTCGAAGTGACGACTCTTTTTGCTAAATCTTCCAATTTCAGTTGTTAATTTTTGAATTTGACTTTTGCTTTTATTTTTGGAGCTGATATAGTTCACTGTATCTGTTATTAAGTCTTGAATTCGGATTTCACAATCGCATGAGACTTGCTGAAATTAAGATTTCTTAAATATATACTATTTTTTAATGAAGTGACAATGACTTAAACTATTAAGAAATTGTATAATATATACTGAAATTATTTTAGTTTTTCAAGTTAGAAAAATTGACATTAGAAACCAGAGTCGAATTACCCAATAGACAATACTACTACACAGGGTTTTTCAATTAAAATCAGAAGTGTTTGAATTAAAATCAGAAGTGTTTGAATTAAAATCAGAAGTGTTTCGAATAAAATCAGAAACGTTTCAATTAACATCAGAATGTGGAAATCAAAATCAAATCATTTAATTAAATTTTGAAATAAATTAATCGTTTAATTTATAAATGTTATTTATGAAAGCAATTATTGAAAGACATCTTGAAAAATTGTTCGTCTAGATTTATTTTTACATGTATAATTCGTATAACAAAATAAAATCTAAGCCCATGGTTTTAATCGAAATAACAAAACAGCTTTTGAATCGTGAAAGCGAATTGATATGCAGTAAATACGACGCTGGAAAAACACTTAAAACGATTTCAAGTGAGCTCGATGTGAACTATAAAACTGTCTTTAGTGTTCTGAAAATTTAAGCCAGTGGTAGAATAAATTCACTACCAGCCCGTGGTTATAAAACTCCAATTCTTAACCATGAACATGTGGATTTTATTAAAAATGAAATCGAAACTGATTGTTTGATAACACTTGGATTGTTAAAAAAGGACTTGGCGTTGGAAAAAAACATTATTGCTTCAAAATCTACAATTTATCGTTCAATAAAAGCATTTAATTTTTCTTTGAAACGCGTAAGTATTGTCCCAGAATCTCGAAATACAGCATCGTGTATAGCATCACGATTTGAGTTTGCAAATTACTACTTGTCTTTAAATGAAGAAGATATTATTTTTTTGGATGAAGCGGGTGTTAATTGTTCAATGAGAAAATCTTATGACGAAGCCAGCTAAGAACGCCTACTAAGAAAATAGTTGGAACAATTCGCAGTAAAAACTTTTCAATTTCGGCGGCTATTTGTAAAACGGGGTTGTTAAAATATGAAGTATTGGAAGGCTCTAATAATGGAAACACTTTTATTTCGTTTATAAACAGGCTGCTTTCTTTCTTGGCGGACAATAACTATGAAAAACGGTTATTATAATGGATAATTGCGCAATACACAAAGTTGGTGGAGTTTGTGAAGCAATTACGAATGCTGGACATGTTTTAAAATTCCTTCCGCCGTATTCTCCACAATTAAATCCGATTGAAGAATGCTTTTCAAAATGGAATCAAATCTAAAAATGTTGTATGTGCAAGTGAATTGATGGAAGTTATTCAAACAGGGAAAGATTCAATCACATCAGAAGATTGTTTTGGGTTTTTTAATGATACTTGTCGTTATGCTTTAAATGCAATGAGACGTGAAGAATTTTGATTAAATAAAACTTAGGAAGAAGAAATATTTTTAAATTACTGTATCATTAATGTTGAATATATTGTTGTTATAACGTTTATATTTTTTAACAATATTAAAGTTTAATTATCTTTAAAATAAGTTCTGATTTTAATTGAAACATTTCTGATTTTAATTGAAAAACCCTGTACATTTATCTTTTTATCACAGTTGCCTACTTTGTGTTACAAATTAGAAATATTAGCAAGTTAACAATGACAGTTGATAGAAAAACAAACATTTTAAAATTCAAATGATTCGTGATCAAAACTCAACGGCCAACATGTTACTCGTATTCGTTTATGATTGACTCTTTTTAACTTCTAACAATGACATCCTTATAGAATTCAACCACTAAAGTTGTATATTACAACAGATCCCAATTCACCATGCTGCAGCCAGTAAAAACCACCCGAAGCGCCGACGCCGATGAAAATCGCACGATATTGGTGTCTGATTACGACATACCAACATTTACGTTACTAGTGGCTGCGCGATTGACAGAGAAATGAAAAATAGGTTTAACTACTCACAGAGACTAAGGAAGTACTTGACGGTTAAATTTGCAAAATATAGTTTTGACGGCCTATTTGCCTCAACTGGACATAACCCAACACTGATAGAAACGAATTTCAAACAGTTTTATAATTCGAGTATAAATTTCCATTACGTCTACTATATAAATGGAACTGTTTTCAGAAAATATTTGAAGTGAGTATTATATGTTTTGTTTTAGCTTTAGATGGAGCCTTGCCCACTTTGATGTCTGATAGATGGATAAATATTCTAATTACTTTTACGGCTGCCAAAAATTATAAAAACATTAAAGCAATTTTTGTAGAAAATTTTAAATTATTTCTAAATAAAGAGTTCTAATGAAATCAAATATTTTAGACATTTTCAATTTAGAATTCTTATTCTTATTGTATTGAATAGAATACTATTCTTATTGTATTGTTAATAATTTTCATGGCAGAAAGACAGAACAAGATCCATTAATACTACAAGTAACACTCCGTAAAATAAAATAAATTTTTTTTAATTCTATACTCACCAGAAATATGATTCTTATGGACGTGAGAAGCCAGGTACATTGGAAAATATATCTTACTATCTCAGTAAGCAAGTACGAGACGTGGTCAGGAAAATGATTGAAAAAACTATCGGACATAGAAATGAATAATAACAATAATTGTGAATGACTGTTAAGATGTTCACGTAACCCTTCGCCATTATTATTCAGTAAACTCTTTAAAGTAACCTGGTGACAGTTTTCAATTTATTACATTACATCTTTCATTGCATAGTCTATATACATATATATATATATATATATATCAGCGAATGTATGATTATGTGCTTTATAGTCTCTAAAACTATCGAACCGATAGCGATCAAAAATTGTTGTAATCATCCCAAATGGTTCATGTCAAAAAAATAATAATTAAATTTCATTTTTTCGGAAAATTCCAATTGTTTTAAGAAGCGGCTTCATGGATATACCATGGTGATGAGATGGATACACCGCTCGGATTAAAAAATTATGGACATTATTTCGGTATCGGTCAGGTTTCCATGGAAGCAATGACACATGGATGGCATCTGGTACCGAAAACCATCATTGCGAGTCATTTATCCCAGTATCAGACCGGACTCGCTTTGATGGACAGTTGGGGAGTTACATGAAAAAAGGAGCGTTGTCAAAGGGATTACATGTGTCCCAGGTGCTCGTTGAACATTAAGTTTTTAAACTATTGAGATTTTAACAATTAATAGTTTATGTTTGATCTAAATCCTGGAGAATAATTATTTATGAACTGAAATAGAGTGACGCTGAACGGCAATGTTTCACTGGAGAGCGTCTATTTCAAAGGGAAGATAAAAATATTTTGTACATCGGATTGTAACTATGGATGAAAAATGAATATTCTATGATAACTCTGAGAAAAATACTACGTTATAGTCAGTCTAGCGTTGTCATCAACTGCAAAGCTGAATATTTATGGTTCGAATGTAATGCTTATTATCTAGTGGAATCAAAAGATATTGGTATATTATGTGCTGCTACGATTTGGCGCTTCTACTTATGAACGTTTTGGTTGGCAGGTAACCGTTTTACACTTGCAGAAATTGACTTGTTATTCCGTACATGAATCCTCTCAAAAGACGAAACCCCTTTTCGATATTGAGTTGAAAAAGAAGAAGCCAGAGATAGACAATCAATCTTTTCCCTTGATCAATCCGTTCATTCATTTTCTTTAAAGAAATGCACTTTTAGCCACTATTAAACGACCGAAAATTTTTTTACTACCAATAATATAATTTTAGGTTACTTAATTTCTTCCTATTTCTCAAACTGTTTCAAGTTTTACATGGCTGTTTCAATCCGTGAGAAAATCCGTAATCAATACTGTTAAGAACATTGAAAAAATTATTATTTGAATATTTGTTATTATCATATTAAGATTCGTCACAACTCTCGGAACATCGTTCACCGTTTGATATCAATTTAATTGGTTTTTTATTTCTCTTTTTAATAATGACTATTCGAAAAATTTTCTAAATCTTTTTAAAATATTTAATTTATAAAAGTATTAATTAAAAATAATAATTTTAGCTATTTATTTATGAAAACTCAAAATAATAAAAATGTTATCAAAAATTGTTAAAAATGAATTTAATTTAAATTTTATTAGTTTTATTTATATGTAATTAAATGTTTTTCTTTTTTAAAAAATATTAAATTTGATTTTAATTGTTAATTTTAAACACATATAAACTTATTAAAATTATAAAAAATATGAAATTATTATTTTAATTATGCTCGAATAGTGAATATAAAAAATACCAATTTCCATCTGGGTGGAGAATCACCATTCTAAGTTCAACATGCATTATTAATACATTCATAGAATGTAAAATATTCCTCAGAAATACAAAAGGGTTTTTAATTTTATATTATTTGCAGATTGAATAAAAGTGAAAACTTATTACAAAAATCCTAATAAAAATAAATCATTCAATATTTCAAGCTACAGAATTATTTTGAATCAAACCTGAATAATTTTGAGTGTTTCGAGGTCGTAAGGAACTTGACGCTTATAGGTGTTGACCGATGAAATGATCTTTGATTGAAGAATTGCACAACTCGCAAAATGCCTCGTTTCATGGTCGAAGGATTCCAATTTTACGATAATACGACGCACTTCTGAATCACTCGGAGCTTCATTATCAGCCACATATTTCAGGACAAGTTCAATATATTCGTCTACAGTAGCTTGACAATCGCAAAGTGCATTCTAAAATATAAAATATAATAAAAATGTTAATACTGAAATTATATATCAATTATCAATAGAAGATATACAAGCAATGGAGAAGAATATATTATTTGTCGTATCTTTAGATGAACCCTAAACACACAGATATGTATACAGAAAAAAACTTCAAATTAATTAAAAAGATGTTAAAATGTGTTAAAAAGTACGATTGAAGTGGTATTCGTGAAAAATACAATTTATCACTAATCACTTTTATTTGTCAATAAAATTGATAATAGAAGATATGGGACCGCCCATCATCAGAGCCAGGCCAAAGGTTTTCAATCTCATCTTAGCTCAAAATCACACAGAGCAGATGTCTGGAAATGAATATAATGAATATAATCTATGAGAAATTAGATCACAAAAGAGTGCACGAATGTCGCTGAGATAGAAACGATTGAAAGGAATACGAAAACATAAATGAAGTTCAGATTTCAGTTATAAATGTTGAAAAAATGCTCAGATATCTGTTTCTGTAAATCCGACAAACACAGCTGAAGTTAGGGTCAGTCATGCACATAATGACTTGGGTTGATCTTGTCTAGCACTCAAGCAAATGTCTGTCGTTCTAATAGGAGATCTATTGGAGACTGAAAGACTCTTCACTTTGATGAACCTTTTAAAGAGTCTAAGGCTAGTTACCATAATGGAGATAGGGAACGCTCCATTGGGAATAAATTATTTTTATTAAAAACTTCTTAGCCTCATTAAGCAATAAAATTGTAAATTGATGAAATTTTAATATACGTGTATAAATAATTTTGAATTTGATTAAATTTTTGATGGTTTTTCATTACTTGTTAATTTTTATAAAAAAAACATTAAATCAGCCGACTGTGGAGGCAGACGAACAAGAATAAAATCCTGCATCAGCTGCCGGAAACATGTGGAAGTGGAGCATCACAGAAAAATTCTATATACACCTAGAGTAGATAGTTTCCTCTGGCAAGAACGGTGTGTTTCATAAAGAAAGATGTGAACAACTTTATGGAATGGTCGAAGGGAAATCAGACTATCAGACTGACCTTTCATGGATACTCAATGTATGTGAAAAGACTGTGTAGAACATAATATATAGAATTATTTACATTGGTTAGTCCCGCACTTCGTGAATGCTGAGGTGTGAGAAAAACAAATACGAACACATTAATAAAACCTGGCCTTTTCTAATGCTCTTCAGTCTTATTTTTTAAAAATATTATGACAAAGTATTAAAGAATGCTGAGTCTTTATGTTCAATACAAGAAGCATAAGTCTCGTGGATGGGTGTTTGCAAGTGACATTCAGCAGTAAAGATACCCAATTTAGGTACATGTAATATGTTCAATATTTTTGAACAGATCGAGTGAGGGATTCAGCGTGACTTCACGCAGGGTATCATCGACTCTCACTACTACTGTACAGTGATCAATAATGTGAGAGATTTGACTCAGAAGTATAGAAACCAAATCCTGTATTTTATGTATGACAACGCACTAATCAATCAACCAAAAACACATAGTTATTTGATCCCACTAATTGTACAATCATTACTTGGCTCAAATTGACTTCTAAAAAGGATGTACCACAAAGCATTTTATATCTGAAATATTATTACAATAGAAAGGTAGGAAAGAAAAAGAAAATTTTTAGATAAATATAAATAGAAAGTTTTATCAAAGAAACAATAAAAATAAAAGAAAAACAAGTAATGATAAAACAAATTGTAGAAGGACACATCAAAGAAAACAGACCCCATCTTGAATTACTCCTCACATTTATCAAAAAAATGTCAACCAAACATAATTTATGCTTATTTCAATTGAATCAACCGAGACTAATGTGAAACAATACTGAATTTTGATCAAATCATATGAACAATAAGGGGATCCAAGTAAGGATTCGTTTTGACCTTTGACAAATAATTGACAAAAATAGACATAAATAATAAATCAGAGTCGTCTATGTTCTATTTTTTTAAAAAAAAACATAAAATTTAATCTTGACTGAATTGAGATTAGTAATTTATTAATAATATATAATTATCATTGTTCACGAAAAAAAATAGAATATTGCGTTATGATATAGATTCAATAATGATTCTGGTGGCATTCTTTTACAATATCCTCCGATTTGCATCACTCGAAGGTTCTTACTCATTAACACTACTCCTTCCATTCTCACTTGTTGATTTTTCCTTTTACATAAGATGGAACAATTTCAGAAAAAGCCTACTTTAAAATGGATCGGTTGAAATAGTATTTTCAGATCACTCTCGCCCATTCGATCAGGCACATGATGCGATGAAAAAGTAATATATGATTTGTTGTTGTTGGTAAAAAGGAGCTTACTGATCTGGATGATAATACCGTTTATCAATACTCTCTTTGACCAAGAAATTAGTAATAAAGAAATAAGAAATTTATTATTGAATGTATTGCTATGGAATAAATAATTTTATAGTCATTTTTCTTTTCTGTCTACCTTCCATCTTCCTTTGAGCAAATTTTAATTTTAACTGTTTCCTTTATTTTTTTATTCGGAAAAATAAAAAATCACTATGTATAAAATAAAATAAAGCGGACAACAAAATACACTACTAAGGTATTGTAGTGGGCTCGGATACAGTCCTCATTTGCTTGAAATCAAAAGAATGTGTGAACCGAATACAATAAATAATATAAGACATGAACATCGCTTCGATTGTGGGTATTTGTTGCTCCGGTTCTGTTTTGATTTGCGGTGTTGCCATAATTCTGCCGCTAGTTCATTTAAACAATTCGTTTTCTTTTTGTTGTAAATTAATTAAATTAATTAATTTGATTTTAAATTTCGCGTGTCTTTCGATTTATTATTAAGAAAAATTCACGGTCCGACTAATTTAGACATTTCTCAGTGAATTCTTTTTTGAAAATAACAAAAAAATATTGAATATTATTTACATTTATAAAATTTGTATGATTCATGTTAAGTTGGGAATTATCTTCCATTCTAAATCAAATATAAATTAAAACTTGCAAAATTTATTAATCTATAACAGGTTAAATTTGTTATTTAAACAAATTTTTTTCTTTTCTTTTTTTAAATTCTATTTTCCATTATTTTTTTAATTTGGATTATAATTCGAAATTTTTAAAAACCAAAATTATTATTTCCGAAAATTAAAAACTTAACAACGACACTCTCTTACAATTCAATCATTCGAAATAAAATTAAAGTGCTATAGATATATTCAGTGCCTTTTAGATACAGGAGCCCGAGTGAATATCATTAAAGCGGATTTAATCAAAGGTATGGAAAAGATTCAGATTAGAGAGTTAAGAAAGCATATTCACTGTGCGAATGACTTAGAACTTGTAAACTATGGAACTGTACAATTAAAGATAATAATAGAAAGGGTACAGAAAACAATAGAATTTTATGTTGTCAAAGAAATAGATCCAGAAATGATTGCTGGTATAGATTTTTGGATAAATTTGGAATAAAATTGAAGAAAGAAGTATCAAATATCGATAGCATATTGGCTATTAGAGATAGCCCTTCTGATGAAGATAGATTGAAAAGAATAAGAGAATTGTACAATACTACAAGTGAAAATGAGCTAATGGTACTTTTAACAAAGTACAGATCAATATTAATGGCTGATAAATGGGATATTGGAAAAACTTCGTTAACCAAACACAAGATAGAAACACATGGAGAACCAGTACTCGTAAAACCATATAGATAACTGAAACATTTTGAAGAGAAACTAGATGATATTATAAAACATTTTGAAGCAAACGACATTATCGAACAGTGTTGTTCTCCTTGGAACTTTCCTGTAGTATGTGTGTGCAAGAAGTAAAAACAAGATATTCGAGTATGTGTAGACTTTCGTCAGTTAAATAAAATAACCAGCTGACCAGCGTTTCCAATGACAAATGTAGACGATATGTTGAATACACGAAATGAGGTAAAATACTTTAGTACTATCGATTTGGGAAACGCTTACCATCAAGTATAATTAGAACATCTTCAAAGAGTAAATAACGTATTTGAGAAGATTAAACAATCAGCTTTGAGAATAAATGTCAATTTTTATTAGAAAAGACTAAATTCTTAGGATATATCATACTTAAAGATGGTATTGAAACAGATAAATCAAAGATTAACACGATAAGCAAGTTTCAAAGTCCATCATGCATTAAACATTTACGAGCATTTTGGGTTTGACAAATTACTACAGAAAATTTATAAAGGATTACGCAAGATATGCAAAAGTATTGGAAGGCTTATAAAGTAAAAATAAGGATAAGAAACTGATTTGGACTTTCTTTTAGATTTAAAACTAAAAGAAAGAATGATTAAAACTCCAATTTTGGCATACCCTGATTTTACCAAAGACTTCATACTTGATACATATGCAAGTTTTGATACGATAGGGGCAGTGTTATCACAGAAAGACGAATTTGAAAGAGAAAGGGTGATTGCGAATGGATCACATAAAATGAATGAACATGAACTAGGCTATTGCATTACAAGGAAAGAACTACTTGCAATTTATTATTTCACACAGCATTTTAAATATTTCTTGTATGGAAAAAGATTTTTGTTGCGAATAGATCTTAAAGCTATTACATTTATGATGACTACAAAGAACTCTATCATACCACAGTTCCAAACATGGATAAATTTTCTGAGTAGTCTTGACATGAAAATGGAATATCGAAAAGGTGAAAAACATTTAAACGCTGATACAATGTCAAGAAATTCGTGCGAACTATGCAATCAGTGTCAAACAATGCATGAAGAGGCCAAGAAAGGAAAGATTCAAACAAGAATACTAGCATTAAGTGAAGAATCAGATGGTATTAAATGGGAGAAGAATATTAATGAAATAAAACAAATAATCGAGGACATAAGTAAAGGTAGAACAAAAAATTGGCATTAAAGAATGATATCGTCATAAATCAAGATAATAAATACTGGATTCCAAAGGCAGAACGAGCAAATTTTATTGAAGAAATACACAAATTGTTGTGTCATGCAGGTTGTAAAAAGATCTATAACTACCTCCGAGATAATTTCGACATGGAAAATATTAGAGAATTTATAAAAAAAAATAGTTCAAAGTTGCATAAATTGTCAGAAAAGGAAGACATTAACAACCAAAACAAAAGAAATCCACGTAGACAGAGGAAAAACATTTGAATCGGCTTTGTTCAAGGACATGACGAAAAAATTTAAAATTGAGGTGTTTTATTCGAGTCCATATCATCATAACACAAAGGGAATCGTGGAAAGACAGTTTCGCACGATCAGAGATGCTTTGAATATTAGAATGAAGGATGGAGATCATAAAGATTGGACAGAAGTCTTATCAGAAGTCGAGTTTAT